>APFE030551893.1:0-26384 GCA_000404065.3 Pinus taeda | reverse complement strand
TTGAAATTTGGTACCGGAGGACAGGTGGTTCCCTTAGGCTTTGATCTTTGGCCTAGGGAAAGGTGTCCAAAAGATTTTAATTTTTCTCCTAAAGTGACTTTATAATTTTTATAAAGTTAAAATCTAATTTAAAAGTGACTTTAAGTGATAAAGTTACTAAGTCTAATTTTAAAGTGACTTCTATAAAGTCAATGAAAAATTAGAAAGGAAAAGTGACTTTGGAAATAAATGACTAAGTGGGTCTTTATTAAAGTGGGTGAATTAAAAAATAGAGAGTGAGATTTAAATGTGCATTTAATCTCAGCCATTGATCTAAATCTATTTCAGCCATTGGATTTAGAGATCACCCAAAAGTCACTTGGAGTTATATTAAAGGAGGAAAAGGAGGAAAAGATCATTCATTTCTTTCATGAGCAGATTGGGAGGAGGAGAGCAAGAGAGCAAGGGAGATTTCTGGACAAGGAGAAAGAGGCAGCAGTTTGGCACACATACCAGGCAGCTCTTCAGCAAAATCAGAACAGCAGAAAGACAAGCAGAACAGCAGCAAGAACAAGCAGAAAAAAAGCTGATTTTTTTTTGCTGAAAACTGAGAAGTTTCCAGGTGGTCTGTTGGGCTGAAAACGGATAAGTTTGCTTGCTGAAAAAAATAAATAAATAAATTTGCTGTAATTTTTGCTGAAATTTTCTTGCTGTAAAAAGACATTTTTCTGAAATAAAGAGCTCTCAAACTGGTTTTCCCCAAGAGTTGTAGGGGGTTTTTCCAGGGTCACGTTGACCAAAAATATCAGTGTTTTAATGGCTGTTTATTACTGCTGATTTTTATTTCTGCATTTTCCAGCATTCTTTAATTTTTCAGAATTTGTGTTTTCAGCAAATTTATTTTTTCCAGCCTGTTGAATGTATGTTTATGGGAAATGGCATTTAACTACATGGGAGAAATAAGGAGAAACTGAAAACCGGGGTGGGAAAACAAAAATTTTAACAGAAAGATTGAAGTAAACTGCTCTAAAGCATAGAACATACCATTATTACCTAAAATTAACACGGTATTAGAGTTGAGGCGAAGACAAAGCCCAAGCAAGAGTGAGAAAAGCAATCACTGAGATTTGTTGGACAAGGAAAAGATTCAATGGCCTCCTCATCTTACTTCAAATCTGATGACAAGCTTAATGATAAGTCTGATTATCATGCATGGAAAACGTCTCTTGACTAGACTTTGGAAGAGCATGATGCTATGTACTATGTGCAGGGAAATATTGTCGAGCCTCCTTCAAATGCATCGGTTGCTGCTAAGACAAAGTACAAGAAAGGTGAGGTCAAACCCAAGAAGATCATCAAGGATTCTATTCAAAGATTTAGTTGTTTAGGATGTATGACAAGTTGGTTAGCATGTTTAAAGCTAGCAATACAAACCAAGTCCTCTTTCTCAAGAATAAGTTGAAGGACATAAAGAAGGGAAGAGGAGAAGATATTCAATCCTACTTCATAAGGATTACCGAAATCAAAAATGATCTTCTATCTATTGGAGAAGTTATAGCTGATAGGGAGATCACTCTCATTGCCCTTGGAGGTCTCCCTCGTGAATGGGATGCGTTCAACACTAGTATCCTCAATAATGACCGGATTCCAGGTTTTGATGAATTGTTGACTAGATGTACTCAAGAAGAGACAAGGATGATGGATAGAGACATGCCTTCAAATAGGAATGATCCTACTGCATTCTTTGCTCATGCTAAAAAGAAGAACAATGCAAATTCAAAGAAGCAAGGCCAAGGAAGACAAGGATTCAAAGATGGAAGATAGGGATTCAAAGATGGAAGAAAGGGAAGATGTTTCAATTGTAACAGGTTTGGCCACTATGCTAGGGAGTGTCCTAATAAAAGGGATACATCTCGGGATGATGATAACAACAACAACCACAACAATTTCAGGTGCAACAATAATCAAAGAAATGGCAAGTTCAACAACAAAGGAAAAACAAATGCTCCCGCTACTCAATATGGAAATGGTCGGCCTCCCAAAAGATTAAGAAACTCCAGGTATGATTAATCTAATCTTATATTTATTATTTACCCTCTTTACTGCATGTCCTTCGAATACCTTGGATAATTGGTTCATTGATAGTGGTGCCTCAAGGCACTTCACTGGGTATAAGGAAGCTCTTTCAAATTTGATACAAAAGAATACAAATTTGGAAATCATTCTTGGAGACAACGCCACCTATCCCGTGAAGGGAACTGGGAATGTTACTCTTCAATTGAATCAAGGTAACATCATACATCTACAAGATGTACTATATGTACCCGATCTAACGAAGAACCTAGTATCTATCTCAGCGATGGAGGACAAAGGATTCAAGGTGGCATTCGTTGATGGAAAGGTACGTGTTTGGAAAAGAAATTTCAAAAAAGCATTCACTCTTGGATTCAAGGTTGACAACCTATATCAAGTTGGAGAAAGTCCACAGGGAGCTATGTCTTGTGACACATCTCTCCAATCCGAATTATGGCACCTAAGGTTTGTTCATCTTCATTATAAGGCTCTACCTGATGCAAGGAAGATGGTGACAAGTATTGATCCAAAATGGATCTTGGATAGACTTCTAAGTCTAAAGTGTTCCTCACAGAGGAAAATGAAAGTCCAAGGATGCTCCTGGAAACAGTCCCATTGCATAGATATTTTCATTCTGAATCTGATGCAATTTGAATGGGCTAAAATGGACTTCAGATGAAGAAGTTATCGCAAAGAGAAGATTGCCTTTGTCCTTTGAAAAGGAGGCATTTCTTCTAAAAATGGCATAAAAGGCTCCTTAAGGAAATCGCATCGCAAATGTGCAAAGGGGTGGACTTAAGGCCAGGTGGAAGGGACCCCCGATTAGCAATCTCCGACATATCGCAATTGGAGGCAAGCTATATGTGATATCAGAACCCCAGGCAATGCGACATGCGATTATGCGATTGTCGATTATCGGTTTGGCGGATTGGCGTCGGCGTATGCCATGGTATAAGGGAAGAACCCCTGGGCCATAGCGAATGTGATATGCCGATAGCGACATGCGATCTCAGTCGTCGGATCAGGAAAAGGGATCAACGGTCAAAATTTAATCGGCAGTCGGGAGATCGGTGATCCCCGATACAAAGGATCGTTGTGACAACGATATGCCAATAGCAATATGCAATATCGGTCATCCGATCAAGGAGCAGATCAACGGTCCAAATTTAATCAGCAAACCCCGATGCCAGGGCCAATGCGGTTGCAATAGCGATATGCCGATAAGGGTCGGACCCGATGGGTTTATAGACCCGATTTCATAAATTTTGAAATCCGTGATTTCGGGATTTCTGTGTATTCCCATGTATTGAGGTTTTTAAACCTCCCGCCTATGCGATTGTGATATACCGATGAAAGGCAGACCCGATAGGGTTTATAAGGGCGATTTCATAGAATTTGAAGTCCGAATTTCGTGCCCAATAGTGTATTTCCGGTAAAACTCTCTGTATTGGAATTTTGTTTCATTTTCGGGTTTTGCCTAAAGGCCTCGATTCCTTTGTAACTTCCCCTGATCATTGTGCCACGCTACAAGCAGGCGTTTTATAGACAATGATGCGTTTGTAATGCAAAGAGAGCCACAGAGCCAGATGGCCAGTCGAAGGGACAAGGAGAAGAAGCCGCAGAGCCGCAGAGGAATGATTACACGCAAAGAAACGGCCGGGAAAGCTGCAGAGCCGGAAGGATGCCTCAAGAAAGCCAGAGAGCTCAATTGACGAGGTAGCGGGAAGGGTAGGCAACTGAGGGAGTTTTTGGAGTTGCTTGGAGGTCGAGCGAAAAACTAGAGAGCTGAAATTTGTTGAGATAGTCACTTGGAGGTCGAGCGAACTGCTGATAGCTCACAGAGCCAGAGCCAAGAGCCGAAAGCCGAGAGCCAAAGCCAAAGCCAAAGCCGAGAGCCAAAGCCAGAGCAAGAGCCAGAGCCACGAGCTAGAGCCAAAGCCAAAGCCAAAGCCGAGAGCCAAAGCCAGAGCAAGAGCCAGAGCCACGAGCTAGAGCCAAGAGCCAAAGCCAGAGCCAGAGCCAGAAAGCTGGAGAGCTTCAGAGTCAGGGATAAGATGGTGTTCTAAGCCCATTGTGTTCTGTGTAAACCAGTGGAGTTGAGCGTGGAGCTTGTAAAAGGACTTATGACATAATCCCCGAAAGCCTAGTCGAGTTGACTAGAGCTCAAGGAGATGTAGCCCAAGAGTTTTGGGTGAACTCCATATTATATTGTTGTTATGTGTGTTTGTTTTATCGTTGCATTATTTACTGTCACATGTATTTACATATCAACATAAACAACCGAATTTAAAGCGCTGAACAGTTAAAAACAAACACCAGCATACACCTATTTTCAAGCATTATTAATTCCGCAATTGGTTAATCATAATATCTTGGGAATATTTAAGCTTTGGAAGTGGGAGAGGTTCTTGTAAGCTTGTGAAGAAGCCTTTAGTGCCCCATTTTCAGATCAAGTATCCCTGAATTTAAAATAGAACATGAAGGTGTTTGTCAGGGTTGTGCCGAAGGAAAACATACAAGGGGACCATTCCCCTCAAGTAATAGCAAGACCACTGACATTTTGGAATTGGTTCATTCTGATCTATCTAGTATGTTTCTCGTGACATCTTTGGGAGGATATTTGTATTATGTTATCTTTGTGGATGACTTCTCTCGCAAAACTTGGATTTATTTCTTGAAGAAGAAGGATGAAATGTTCCAATGGTTCCGCTCTTTCAAAGCATTTGTTGAAAATCAAACAGGAAAGAAGATCAAATTATTAAAGACCGATAATGGAGCCGAATATGAATTAAATGAGTTCAATGAATATTATAGAGAAGTTGGCATTAAGAGGGAGACTACTACCGCATATACTCCCGAGCAAAATGGAGTTGCTGAAAGGAAGAATCGTTCCATTATAGAAGCCACTTGTGCCATGCTTCATGATCAAGGTTTTCGAAGTTGATATGGGGAGAAGATGCCAACACTTTCGTGTATGTTCAAAATAGATGCCCTCATCAAGCATTAGACTCCAAAACTCCCGAAAAAGTTTTCACCGGTAAGAAACCTGATGTTTCTCATTTTAGAATTTTTGGTAGCCCCGTGTATTTTCATGTGCTAAAAGAAAAGAGAAGCAAATTGGATGCATCTGGGAAGAAAGGAACATTTGTGAGCTACATTGAAACTTCAAAGGCATGTAGAATCTATGTGCCTAGTCAAAAGGAAGTGGAAATAAGTCATGATGTCACCTTTGATGAAGATGTTGCCCTTGGGACCTTCCTATTCCAAGGAAGGTCAAAGAAGAAGATACAAGAAAGAAGGAAGAACCGAAGGACAAGATGATGCCCGATGTTGAAGGACTGATGACTCCCATTAATCCACCTCCCCATGAACCCTCCTCAAAAAGGAGACCCTCATGGCTTAAGGACACTCTCAAAGATGCTAAGAGACATATTGCACCAAGGGGGACACTTCGTGAAAGTAAGAAGACGAATAGGTACCAAGGGTACTTAGTTGCTATGATCACCATTGTTTAGAGTAAGCCTTGCACATTCAAAGAAGTTGTGAAACATCAAGTTTAAAAGGATACTATGAACGAAGAGTATGAGTCAATTATGACGAATGATGTCTGAGATGCGGTCCCTAGACCCAAGGACAAATCTGTTGTCACCTCGAAATGGCTCTACAAGATCAAGCATGGCGCTGATGTAAGTGCTGAAAAGTTCAAGGCCAGGTTTGTTGCTCAAGGCTTCTCTCAAAAGTAAAGTGTGGACTATGATGTAATATTTGCACCAGTTGCTTGATATACCACCATCCATTCGATCATTGCCCTTGCTGCCTCTTAAGGATGGAATTTACATCAAATGGATGTCAAGATTGCCTTCTTGCATGGCCCACTTAAGGAGGAAGTCTATGTTGAACAACCCGAGGGGTTTGAAGTTCAAGATCGAGAGACACATGTATGCATGTTGAAGAAAGCCGTCTATGGGTTGAAGCAAGATCCCCAGGCTTGGTATGAGAGGATTGATAGCTATCTGTTGAAGTTGGGTTTTATAAGAAGTGGAGTTGATCCGAACCTTTACTTCAAGGTTGAAAATGATAGACCTCTCATCTTGGTACTTTATGTGGACGATCTCTTTATCACAGGTGCAGACCCTCTCATTTATCAATGCAAGAGGGAGTTGGCTTCCGAATTCGAAATGAAGGACCTAGGATTGATGCACTACTTCCTAAGCTTGGAGGTCTCAAGTGATATTTTCCTTTCTCAAGGAAAATACATTGTGAAGGTCCTTGAAAGATTTGGGGTGGTGGATTGTAAGTCCGTGAAGTTATGCAGAAGTGTTGTTGGGCCTGATTTGGGAAATCCTTCTGAGTATCATCAACTCGTGAGGGGCCAGATGTTCTTGGTGAACTCCCATCTAGACATATGCTTTTTGGTGAATACATTAAGTCAATTTATGGTCGAGCCTCATCACATACATTGGATTGCTGCCAAGAATCCCTTGAGATATCTCCGGGGCACAATCACCTATGGACTGAGATACACTATCGGGAATTTGAGGCTCCCTGGTTATTCTAATGCTGACTGGGTTGGCAGTGTGGTGGATCATAACAGCACATCAAGATGTTGGTTCTCACTAGGTTATGCTTCGATATCCTGGATGAATAGGAAGCAGAAATCGGTTGCTTTGAGCACTGCCGAGGCCGAATATATTGTTGCTAGTATGGCCTCCTGTGAAGCTGTTTGGTTGAGGGAGCTCTGTAGTGAGTTGTTTGGGCATGTGCTAGATACCACCGTGATCTACTACGACAACCAAAGTGGGATTTGTCTTTTTGAGAATCTCGTGTTTCATGACCGCTTCAAGCATATTGATATCAGGTACCACTTTATTCGGATATGGTACAATGAGGAGCGATAAAGCTCCATCACATTGGGATTGGTGATCAAGTTGCAGATATTCTTACGAAGCCCCTGGGGAAGGTCAAACTCTTAACCTTCTATGAAAGACTTGGATTTGCGGAAAGACCCTCTTATGAGGGTCCCATTTGAGTTGAATATTGAGCTTTGAGAGCTTCAGGGGGCTTGGGGTACTTCTTGGAGCTATGAGCGACCATAGGGTGAGTAGTTCACCTTCCCCTGTGATACCCCATGATGGTCGATATATGCATAGAATGAGTGGTTCACCTTCTCCTATGGCATATGAGCAGGATGAGTGTTTCACCTTCTCTTGCCGACACATCCTACCCATGCAGTCCGGGACTCATGGGAAGTACCTCTCATCTAGGCAATGAGTTGGGAAATGAGGATAGGTATTAGGGACCATAGCACTACCAATGGACGCATCGTGTATTGTCGTACTCCCTACGCTAGAATGTTTGATATTGATCCGGGATCAATTGAGACTGACTTCGGGTCAGTGGAGAGTGGCAGTCTTGTGACTCGCTCTCGATCATTTCTTCTTCATTAGTTCTTCATGGTTCAATAGAGCAGAGCAGAGTAGGTACAACAAAGACGGTACAGATTAATAGATGGTTTGGTAGGTGGATATCTCCCTAGTTAAGAGAGTGTTAAAATTGGCAACTAGACCAAACTCCACCTTGGACAGCTCATATGATGGAGATGATATTTTTATTGGATTCCTCTTTCCAAGAGGTGCAGGATTGATCTAGAGATCATCTCATTTTGATAAGCAGAAATGGAATTATGAATTTATTTCTTCTATGGACAAATTGTCAAGGTCAGTCCAATCAAATGTAGGCTCACGAATCTCAACAGATGTGTCTCTTCACCCTAAATGTTGTGTATAAATAGGAGAGACCTTTTCCTGATTTGGACACCATCATCTCAACACAACTTTCTCTCTCCTCTCCTTATTGGTTCGTACAGCAAAGGAGCAACTCTTCTTCTCACATTGACTTGGGTTGACCAAAAATTTCAGGCTGAAATTTCAAGACTGTTTTGGGCTATCTGTAGCAACGTTGAACAGCTTTGGCTAAGGGTCAAATCACCTCCTTTGACTACGATTTTCAAGCAGAAAATGTGATCTTTTGAGGCCGCATCTCCTGGCATGAAAACAGAGAAATTTGGAGCAATTTGACCTACGTTGACCGGGTTTGAAAAAATAGTTCAAAATTGTTTTGATCTAATTCTAATTGTCTTTGAAGGTAGAGTTGACTAGGTTTGACCGAGTTCATTTGGAGGAGATTTTCTGTTGGTTTGACCAACATTGACTTTCTAGTTAGGGCATCCTATTGACTACTCTTTGACTGGACTGTTTTGACAGTGATTGGGCAAGTAAATTTTGTATGATGTACTCTCTTCCTCTGTTGAACGTTTGAAGAATAATAAGAAGATTTGATCAAAGGGTTTTCCCCACATTGGGGTTTTTCCCTGGCATCCGCCAAATATTGTGTCCTCTTGTCTTGGTTTGTCTTCTGCTTATCTCCACAATAATATGATATTGTCCACTTTGGGCCTAAGCCCTCATGGATTTGTTTTTGGGCTTTACCCCCAAAAGGCCTCATACTAATGGAGATATTTGTCCATCCTTATATACCCATGATCCTCCCCACTTCTAGTCAAAGTGGGACTTTGGTCGTATACCCAACAATCCTCCTCTCGAACAAAGAACCATCGAGCCTCCCCTCAAATGATTATCCATCCGTCCACTCTCTACCAACCAGGATTCTCTGCTCCAATGCGTTGAAAGCACACGCCTTACATGGAGCACCACCTGCCTCGAGAGCTTGCTCTATCCCAGGTCAACTCCTCTTCACCGTGTTGGACCAGGACACGTCCATGAAGAATCTGGAGCACACCGCCTGTCTAACCGAGCTCATCCACGGATCTCATCGTGATATTACCGGGGCCCACCACCTTCGTTCGGCATTCCAAGGATTCATCCACTTGGCTAACTTCGAAACTTGGCTCCGATACCACTTGTAAGAACTTTGGACACCACATATCTCCACAATGGTATGATATTGTCCACTTTGGGCCTAAGCCCTCATGGATTTGTTTTTGGGCTTTACCCCCAAAAGGCCTCATAGCAATGGAGATATTTGTCCATCCTTATATACCCATGATCCTCCCCACTTCTAGTCAATGTGGGACTTTGGTCGTATACCCAACAATAAGAAAGATTGAAGTAAATTGCTCTAAAGCATATAGAACATACCATTGTTACCTAAAATTAACAGAAAGCAGCAAGTAATTAGGGACAAAAATCATTATTGCATCTAAGTGAACCTAGCTTGGGTGTCATGGGCTATTTAATACTTCATATAAAGATTTCCTTCCAAAATAAGCATCGTGAACTTGCAAAGGTGTTTTCTCCTTAGGTAGGAGTGGCTAAAGGGCAACCCTATTAGGTGTTTCCAACCCCTAAGGGGAAGCAACATTTCCTCAATCCACCCTTCAATTGATAAGTGTCACTGAATAATAATGATGGTACGTAGGGGACAAAACATCAAGGCCAATTCCCATGGTCAAAGGGACTGGCTGATGCAGGTGTCCACATCATGAGTGTATAGATGAGAGGAGAGAGCATTCATGGATGCACCAACTCGGCCTTTGTTTTTCCTCCCCTCTTGTGCGCCTTTTACTTTTTCTTTATTTTTCTTTGTATTACTACTCATAGATCAAGGGTTAGAGATTTCTTTAAATGATATAGCAGTAGTCTTACCCCTTAATGATGAGTCAGTTCATTGCTCATCTGGGTTGGGACATGCAAGGGTTCCTTCTTTTGATGTAATGGAGCAATATGCACTCAGGAACTAGGTGATGGCCATAATGAGTGAGGTAGAGCTAATGTTAGGTTTTTGCTCACGTGTTAATTCTTATGTCCCTGGCCATCTTTTGCATTTCTATTTTATTTCATTAAACTTGTTGTGGCCATGATATGCTTTTTTTGTTTCTTACTAGCGACCTCAACCTCCCAAGGCAAAGTTACCAAGCCCTACCTAGGTGCATGGACATATGGGTGCCAAATCCCAAAGAACCAATGGTCAATTGAACGGTGAACCTGAAGAATGGAGGTGGAATATGGACTTTTAATGTAAGATGGAAAGTGTTAAGTATGACATAAGGATAGATGAAACTACACTATCTAAATCAGGGCTTCCCAAGTAGCGCCCCTCTTATACCCACAAGGCTATTAAGGGAGGTCCCACTAGACTAGGATAAAAAATTAACCCCCAATTTAAGGTGAGAGAACAAGATCACAGTCAAAATCATATCAAATGCCCAAAAACAAACAAGCATAAGCACCTAAATCAGGGCTTCCCAAGTAGCGTCCCTCCTATACCCACTAGGCTATTAAGGGAGGTCCCACCAGACTAGGATAAAAAAGTAACCCCCAATTTAAGGTGAGAGAACAAGATCACAGTCAAAATCATATCAAATGCCCAAAAACAAACAAGCATAAGCACCTAATTGCAAAATGATTAAAGTACCTTTTGAGTGGAAGCCAGCCTTTGTCCATGTGCTCATGTTAGATGGGTGTGAAGTGTATGGGTGATGCAAGTGGCGGAGACACAATGACATATCATCGGCTAGTGGTGGCTGTCAGGGGTTGTTGCTTGTGTGGCTGACCGACTAGCTATCAAGAATAGGAGAAAATTTTCTCCTATAGGGTTACCCATTTTGGTGGGTAACAGGTCGAAAGCCCTATCACCTCCAAAACTTGCACGCAAATATATTCAAGTCCTTTAACAAAGTGCAACCTTAGAGGCACTTAGGAACGTTGCCCATTGTCACCACAATGACTCTTCCTCTCACTTAGGCAGAGGTTGGTTGTCTTCCAACACAATGGCGGAAACCCTAGAAAAAGATGTTTATGTTACTCCTAGAATTTAAGGGATGGTGGATTGCCAATACCAATGCATATGCAATGTGTGATAGTGTTATGATCAATAATAAGAGGATTTGGAGAACATGGAGGGAGGCGTAGTTACACTATCAAAACATGCTCTAACTAACCACATGGCTCTACTTCAATATGCAGAAAATTAAAGGAAAGCTCTTCCAAAAATGCTCCTCACAATGAATACAACATTGGCCAAGTAATAATGTACAACCATGAATAATTAAAGGATAGTTGTATATGAAATCATAAATGGAGTAGAGAAAACAAGGAAGCTTTCGTTATAGAAAGAATAACGAAAAATATACCATTCCTCAAGTGTCATTTCACCAAATATCAAGAGAGCCTTAAAAGTGTGATTGATGTTATTGCTTGGTTAACGGTGGCATGCTTTGATGCTATGGATTGTCAATTTTTGGGTAGTTGCGGGAGGTATTCCCCTACTACACAAGTTAAACGAAAGAAAAATTAAATTTTAAGAAAAAAAAATTAATTTAATTTACACGTGCCTCTTGGGGCACCCTAACATCACTATAAAATGACACTTGAACTTCTCATTTACTCACTCACTCATCACTCACATTTTTCTCTATGTCACACATGGCAAGTAATCTAAGGAAGAGGCCGAAATTTTTCTAAGGAGTCGAATTCCTAAGACAGTAAAGGTTTGACCAGTTGAATTTTTTGTGCAATTACTTAATGATGTTTTGGAGTGTGTTAAAGTAATATCATACATCATTGGAAGTAATTATCAGTTCCAAAAAAAATTGCTTGTCTAATTAGCATTAGAAAATTAACATGGTATCTTTGGTGGAGAAAGGCCTCAACGGAGTGTTAAATTTTTGGGGTTGTTACAATCTTAATGTACAACATATTTACTTTTACTCCTACCTAAATTTATGCAAAGATTTATGGTGGGAAGTAATTCCTGGTAAATATGTTTAATTACCAAAATATAAAGACTACAATGTTCCACCAAGACTCCGGTGCGGGGAGACGCACAGGGGGGACTTGTGGGAGTACCCTCAAATTTTAGGGAAATTTCGGGGGTGCGGGGAGACACACAGGGGGGACGTGTGGGAGTACCCTCAAATTTTAGGGAAATTTCGGGGGTGCGGGGAGACGTCGAGGTATATATATATATATATATATATATATATATATAATATATATATATATATATATATAATATATATATATATACATATAATTCAAGTTCATATTCATTGTTCACTGTTCAATAATGAAAGCACAAAAATATTAAATAGACAATTGAATCATTGATCCATCCTCATCATTCATTTTGATACATAGAGTATTCATATGACATACTCAAGCCTCATTATTGAATTATTCATACACACCATGAGATTCGATAAAAAATTAAAAAATCAATAATGAAATATTCAAATACATTGATCCATATCATTCATCATTCAATGATTCATCACTCTACAATCTACATTGATTTAAAAATTAAAATCATCATTCATCATTCATCATTCTAGAATCTAAATTGAAAGCAAAACATACTAGTATATTTTCAAGGTTTGAACACTAAATGAAAATGAGTGTTCCATTTAAGTTTTAACTTTCATTTTATTCAACCTAGGTTTTAGACTTTTAGTTATTTAATATTTTTTTGTTCTATTTAGTTTTAATTTAAAAAAATTTAATTGTTTTGATTTTTTTTATTTTTTTATTTTTAATTTTTAATTTTTAATTTGGGTTTTATTAAACAAATTTAAAGGGGGACGCCCAGAAGCACCCTTTTTGAAGGGGGACGCCCAGACACACCCTTTTTGGGGAGTTTAGACTCCCACATTGAAGGGGGACACCCAGACGCACCCATTTTGGGGAGTCTAGACTCCCACACTAGGGAAACGCACCCCCTTGCGTCTCCTTGAGAGACTCCCCAAAAAGGGTGTGTGGGGAAACACACCCCCAAGAGACTCCCCATCCCGGGTGCGAAGGGTGCGCACACCCAACCCTGGGGAACGCGTCCCTGTGGAACACTGAAAAAATGTAATGCATATTTACATTTTACTTCTACCTAAATTATGCCAAGAATCGCATAAATTATGGAGGAACAATTTAACAAAGTCAAACATTATGTGGGTGGATTATAGCCTAATTCCAATGGAGTAGAATAAAAAATTTAACATGAGGAGAGATATAAGCTCATAGCACCAATGAGTAAATGCTTAGAGAACATGTGTGGGGTTGAATAGCAAAATAGATCCACTAGTATTCATAAGAAATTAACCAAGGAGATTTAAAGGGAATCTTAACGGATTCTCCCAAGATCAAGCATAAACTCAGCAAGAGTGATTTGTGTTCAAGAGGGAGAAATTGTACAAACATCTAGAACCACGCCAAATGACCAAAAGAGCTTCTAGTTCAGAGGGAGCAGACACTCAAATAGAGTGGAAGGATGCAGCCTACTAGAGATCCAAAATATTTCATGATGATGAGGAGAAGGAGACTCTCATCATTCATGCGTATAGGTTCAGGTCCTTTTACACCTGTGGAACATCCTTTAGATCATCAGGAAGACCTAGAAGGGCCCATTAACCCAGTTGACCCACTTGGTGTCATTGTTCCAGAATCCAAGAAGACATCGACATGGCTTTGAAGTACATTGAAGGATGCAAAGGGGCATGCAGCTCCCTATGGCACCTTCAAGGAAAGCAAACATCCTAAGAAGTACTCAGGGTATGCAACACTAATGACTCACATCATTGATTCTGAAACATCCAGCTATAAGGAGGCAGCCGGCCAACAAGCTTGGAAGGATGCCATGATGGAGGGAATACCAGTCCATCATGTGTTGAAAAATCAGGAGACTTAGGTATTTAGATGATCTTCCTTAGCTTGATAATTACTTGTGATATGAGTTGGCCCTTTATTACTTTATTAGTTCTTTGCTCATCAAGCAATTAACAAAGCAATGAAGATCATAACAAGACAAAGTACACAAGATATAGGCTCCAAGCCAGGAAAAACCCCTCCAAGGGGAAAACCTAGAAAATGCTTCTCTTCTTCTTTAGAATCTGCTTACAATAGAGGCTTCCAAGACCCAAAGACTAAAGCCAACAAACTCTGCAAGCCCCCAGCCCCCACCAACAAGAACTTCCTTAAGATAGCTTCCAGAACTTCGATACTACTTCTTTGAGGCTGCAAATTTGACCTCCTATAATTGCTTCACAAAATTTCGGCCTCCCTACAACAAAACTTTGACTCTCCTGCCACTAGCAGCTTCACAAACCCTAGAGCAAAACAAGAGAAGACGATATTTAGACAAATTTTGGCTTATATCCTTCTTCATCGTTCCTCTAGCTACTCACTCCCTTCTTCGCTATTGCAGATCGAACTTGCTTCAGTGAGTGTGTCAAATGAGTCAAACTGCTCTCCTTGATATAGCCTTTCTTGAGTGTCGAATTCCCTCCCTTTAGGCTGACCTAATTTGCTCCTTGGGCCAACTTGGTCTTGGGCTTATCCATGGATTTTTCTTGACAAAATAAATATTTTCTTCATTACAATGAGTCCAAATGGGACTATGACACATGACCAATATTATTCTTTAGCCTAGAAAGACCTAGAAAGACCTAAAAGCATGAAGAACATGCTTTTGACTCAAACTAGAGTACGAAACCCATACTCCAAAAATAAAATATAATTTATTTTTCTTTCTTTTTCTTTCTTTATAAAAATATACAATGTCATGATTACAATTACATCATAGTGAAGATTGAACATAGCTACAATTTTCAACACTCCCTCTTAACTAGGGAGGTATTCAGGGTACAAGGAATCTCAATCTTGAAGCATTCTCATAAGAAGAGTCAGATTGATAAGCCATATTTTGTAAAACATCTTTATCATAACCAGTGTTGCAGGAAACGTCCCCCCCCCCCCCCCCGAATCAAAAGCCCGATCCGCGATCCGTACGGATTCGTGTGTGATCCGCCCTGGATCGGGTTAAAAAATGTGGTTCCTACCATTTCGGAACCTTACGGCCCGATCTGCATTTCGGTTTTTTTCCAAAACGCGTTTCAGTTTTTTCCGATCTGCGTTCGGTTTTCGAATCCGTGTTTCAGTTTTTCCGAAATGCGTTTTGGTTTTTTCCAAAACGCGTTTCGTACGGAGATAATTGAGCAACTATATGCTTAGCACTGGTCCAAATGGGACTATGACACATGACCAATATTATTCTTTAGCCTAGAAAGACCTAAAAGCATGAAGAACATGCTTTTGACTCAAACTAGAGTAGGAAACCCATACTCCAAAAATAAAATATAATTTATTTTTCTTTCTTTTTCTTTCTCTATAAAAATATACAATGTCATGATTACAATTACATCATAATGAAGATTGAACATAGTTACAATTTTCAACACTCCCTCTTAACTAGGGAGGTATTCATGGTACATGGAATCTCAATCTTGAAGCATTCTCATAAGAAGAGTCAGATTGATAAGCCATATTTTGTAAACATCTTTATCATAACCAGTGTTGCTGGAAACGTCTGCCCCCCCCCGAATCAAAAGCCTGATCAACGATCTGTACGGATCCGTGGGTGATCCGCCCTGGATCGGGTTAAAAAATGCAGTTCCTACCATTTCGGAACCTTACGGCCCGATCTGCATTTCGGTTTTTTTCCGAAACGCGTTTCAGTTTTTTCCCATCTGCGTTCAGATTTTCGGGTCCGTGTTTCGGTTTTGCCGAAACGCGTTTTGGTTTTTTCCGAAACGTGTTTTGTACAGAGATACTTGAGCGACTATATGCTTAGCACTGGTCCATTTGGGAGCATGCATGCAATTAGCGATTCCAGGATGATGATGATCGAGTTGAGATGCCACCCCCATCTGGTCCCTTGGTTCCTAGGTTCCATGGTTCAACACCAACAGCAGGGGGTTCGTCTTCATCAGTTTCAGTGCCACAACTTCCACAGGCACCATCTTCTTCATTGCCACCACATGGAGGCCCACCGACACGTTCTCTTCGTGGTGGAAGTAGGAGATATTAGTAGATATATTCACAATTGACTACTTTTGTCATAGATTAATCATTAGACTTGTAGGCTTGTGAATTTGAACTTTTTTGTCTTGGCGCTGACCAAGTGACCTATTTTGTAAACATTATTATTTGAATTTTGGACATGACAAATGTTGACAATTGCTCACTTGCTAGATAAATCTTAATATGCTCTATGTTTTATGTTTTATAATATGCTTAAAAATTTGATGTATGTTTGTAATTGCTAGAATATAGATGGTTGATGCTCAAATAATTAATCATTGATGTACATACTAGTAACTACAATGGAATCATGGATGCCATATCTATTCTGATTTATCAAAACTATGGCATGTTTTCATGTCTTTTCCTACAACTAATTTGGTATTTGGGATGTTTTTTGATTTAAAGCACAAAAAATATTAAATATAATATATATATTATATATAGATATATATATAGCAGATGCTTCCGAAGACGCTTTGCTTCCTAGATTTTTGGAAAATGACACTTTCGCGTCCCCATTTCGTCCTCGCTTCGTACAACATTGATCATAACCATCACTATCCCTGAAGGCCTTAACTGGACAAGCTCATCTTTAATTATGAGCATTATGTTGGGAGGCTTTACATGAGCTACCACACTACCTCTCAAGGGACATACCCCATCTAGACGTCTACAAGGCATGTCCTTTTAGGACTATTCTTATCTTGGATTCCCAAACCTAGATCCTCAAAGAATATCGGTCCTCTTCGACTACTCTTATCTTGGTTGCCCTACCTCGTCCTCAAAGAGCATTGTTCAACCACTTCTTTTCCCTGGATTCTACAATCCATAAGAAGTTCCAATCTAGATGCTTATTCAACCCTACGGACTCCATTCTTTCTTTATGGCCTTCACTAAGACTTACAGTGGTTAGTCCTAGTCTAGTGCTTGACCCATAAAGACAAGAACTATCTGATATCACTCCCTCTCAATTAGGGAAGAGATATCCACCAAACCAAGCTTATCTCACAGGTACTCAAGCGTCATGTTTGGTAATGCCTTGGGCAATAGCTCTGCTACTTGTTTATTTGTAGGTAGATAGTGCAGCTTGTGAAAATTTCCAAAATGGAAATCCTACTGCAGTGATTATATATGACTTCTTCTACTTATTACTTCACAAATAACTTATCTACTGTATTCTTATAGCAAATATCGAGACATATTCTACTGCAGAAATTAAATATAAGTAAAATGTCGGCACATATACAAACACAAAGACAGTTATTTTTGGACAATTGTCCCCAGAAAAACCCAATGTGAGAAAACTGATGCAACAAATGAGGGTTTTATTATTCTTCAACGAAAATCAACATGTACAAAATTTCACCCAGCAGTATAGAACTAAGGAATATTTACAAACGTTCCTGAACAAGTATCTGACCCGAGAGAGAGGTCCCTTCTCCCTCTGTGTCTCTCTAACTTGCCCAGTGTCACTTTCTCTGGCTTTTGGACTAGCTTGCGTAATGCTTGCGTCACTCAGGCCAGTGGTGCCTCTCCCAGCGTCAATCTACCCAGCATTGTTCCTTATGTTGCTCTGTGTCTTCCTCCTTGACTCTCTAACTGATGTTGAACCCTCTCTATCTCTCCTCCACCTGTAACTCTCCCTCTAAATCGATTTTCTCTTGCCAAACTTCGACCAGTGAGAAAATTGATTTCTCTTGGGCAATTGAGTATCTACTTGGTGCTTTTTCCAAATGACCCTCAAGCCCCTTCCTATATATTCGTATTGGGCAACCAACGGCCTAGATTAAAACATAACCAAAGGCTCAAATTGTTTTGGCTTGATCCATGGCTTTTCCTAGAAGTTTCACCCCTAATTAGATTAATACCCATTAATATTTTAATTTTCCTAAGTTTAGACTTAGGAACCCCATTAACAAAATCACTTCTTGGTGGAATTTCCCAAAACGCTTTCTGGGTTTTTTGGAATACCTGTGCCCAAGCCTCCTTGCAAAATTTGAGGCTTAGAGCACATTCGATGCTACCCCAAATCAACACTCCCTCTTAGCGAGGAATGTGCTCTAACAATACACTACTACTGCATACTACTTTGACTCTAAATATACATTGAACACTACTATTTGAGGCATTTGAATCAATAAATCTTTTGGTCAACCCCATTCATATAATCAAATCCACCTTCACTCACTTGTATTAAAACAATAGGCTTAGGATTTAGTCTAGGGAATCCCCCATTAGGGATGAAACCATCATCCAAGACCTCGAAGTGAGGGGCAAGGCTGCCAAGGTGACAGTGGGCAGCTTGCCTGTGGTGTCCATAGTTTTTCCACTCAGAGAGTTTGGGACATTTCCTGTAGGGAGAATAAGAATATAACAGTAGATATATGCTAAAAGGAAAAAAAAAATACGATAAACTGCCTTTAATCTCTACAAGCATACCAGATTCAAGAAATGCACTGTTGGACACTCTAGAGGAGAACCATACAGAAGCTCAAAGAACACATGCCCAAAAAATGCACAAAGAGGCTAGCACTGGTTGGGAAGGGAAAGTAAAAGCACAAGTAAAGCAAGCTAGATCTCACTTGTTAGGAGAAAATCCATGAAGATAAAATCAAGCCCTCTCAAGCACATGCAAACATAAATCCAGCAATTGACTCACAACTTGTTTTAGCAATAAATCATGTCTTATAAGAGCCATAAACACATTTCAGCAACCATAATGGTGCCCACAAAAAAATGTGCATGTCGGGGCACGGCCCTATGATAAAACGTGTTAAACAATTGCATCAAAACAACAAGTATGGATGAGAAAAACAAGCCAGGAATCATTTCACAGCAGGAACACGGCAACAGAAAACATTGAGGAAAATCACTGTTGAAACTCTCACAGGAAAACTGCCACATAAGTCAGGTGCCAAAAATAGCCTTCAGCAAGGGCACACATCAAAAAATATTTCCTAGGAAAATGCCCTTGTTGATTTGTAACGGTATAGCTCAACATGATAAAAGTGGAAAAAATTAAAACAGATGCACCCCCAAGCTAAAACGTGAGCCTTGGAGCAGTCTACATTCACGAGTTTGATCCATGCTACAGCAAAAGATACACTTCAAGAATGATGGGCTTGTTTATGGCATATGCCTACACAGAAAACACCCCGAAAGTCATGTAGAACAACAAAACTCACTGGAAAACAGCAATCTGCCCATTGGTTTTTTTGTGTACAGGAATGACGCTTGAGACAACTGGCCTCTATTTTTCGCATGCAGTGGCATTGTTGCAATTAGGGATGTCGATTTCAGCGTACATTGTTGTGTTGACCATGATTTGTGACTGATGTGGATAAAAAATATGCACAAGTTCAGTGCTTGAACTTACACTCGTACTGCAAATGCTTTTAAAAAAATTATTAGCACTATGCATACGTGGATTTTAAGCTTTTGTTGCTGACCTGGAGGGCCTGACCAGAACTGTTGTTTCAGAAGTCAGAGCATACCTGTAGGAGAGTGACTGCCTGCCTTCTTCATAGGCTTCTCCTGATACACCCTTTGCACTCCCAATCACCATGCAACATGGGAATAAAGCTCTATTTCTCCACTACAGATCTCAAATAGTGAGTCTATGTGATGATGTGCAATATGTTAGGGGTCCTTCATCCCATGTTTTAAACAATTGGCACATACTTGTCATAATGTATATGATCTCCAAACATGATCAGATAAGTTATTTCCGATGGTTTTTAGTATGTGATATACTTATTACCTTGTTATGTCACATGAAGGGTGCAAGTTCCAGTTCTGTCAAGGGAGGGGTCAAGCTATTGAGAACCACTGCACTTATTACCTTTGTGGCAATTGGCGCCAAGGCACTAAAATCTAGCATACTTTTCCCTAATATGGCAATCAAGTGGTGTTATGTAAGAGCTACTTACGTATTTGATGAGGTTGTGATGAACATATTGCATTGACCTTTGATGGATCATCTCCATTAGGAGTCGTGAGATAGCCATATAGCTTTCCCTAAAACCATGGGGCCATGCACTACACAACCATCCATGATTTGATCATTACATTTGCACATTTGTTTCAGTATTACTCACACAAGCTAGCCACCGTGGCTGACATTTTTCTTTGTGTTTGTGTTTCAAGAAAAATATCAACATACAGTCATATAAATTTTTTTCATGGATCCTCTGACTGGGATGACTACACTTTGGGTATTCCACATCAAATTCTTCATCAATACAAAGGAACCTCTGTGAAACTGCAAAGTCCCTGGCCCACTGTCGGCTTTACCTGTAATACTCCCAGCCCACTACATGGTCATTTAACCATCTGCTAGGTATATTGACGCCCAGTGACCCCTTGTAAACTGGGTTATAGACAGCTTTCCCTTTTGTTTATTAACTCTAGTTATGCCTCTAGCCAACAGGCTGAGGCACATTTCTGTGCCTATTTACTATTGTACCCTGTCACGCAGGTATTTTCCCTTTTTATTTCGTTTCCAGAATGGTGATATGCATGTCTAGATGCACTCTAATGCAAATGCTTAGCTATTTAATTTTTACACCCAAAAAAATTCATGTGAAGCCATTAAAATTCATATATGCAGCACAAGAAAAATACACAATTAATTATAGCTTAATTAAGTAAAAGCTAACAGAGCACTTATCTGATAAATAGCCAATAGGCTGCAGACATTCGACGTTCCTCCCAGCCATAGACCACGCTATTCATTTTCTCTAAACAGTGGGTCACCCCTGAGCCAGGGCTTTGACTCCATGGGCAACATCTTGCCCAAATCCAGGTAGATATCTAGTACCATCAACTAGCCAAGGTACCAAACACCAACAATCTCCAACCTACAGCCTTACACCACCCATCAGCCTGCACCCAAGCAGTGCACACGCTTCTCTGCATGTGTAGTCCCTCAGGATTTACCACCATCTCCAGGGCATCTTACTCAGCTGGACAAGGGTGCTCTCAAAGTTCTATGGCTCCAAAAGTTCCTGCTAACCCTCCAGGCCCTCATATCAAACCCTGGCAGCCTCCAACCTCCAGGCTCACATCCCCCATCAGCCCGCACCCAAGCAGTGCACACCTTTCTTTGCTCCTCCAATTCCTTGGGTTGTGCCACCACATCTTGGCTGCCCAACTCGGCCGAACAGGCATGGTCTTAGCACTAGGGCTCTAGGAGTTCCTACTACCATCCTGGGTGTCCATTCAATTGACAAACTAGCTAGCTCCCATCATAGTGCCATCATCTTTCTTTTATGTGCATGACCTCCTTTTTTGACACTTAGCACTCCATAGAGTCACTTAAAGGACTTTCGTTATATGCATGTGCTCTTTTTAATGATTATTAAATCATATCAGCCCCTATTTATATTCCCATGGAGTATTGGCCCCCCATATTTTTTTCATCTTATTCGGTCCTCAGTCGTAATGTGTTTATTAACATGGATAAGTTAAACATATTTACAACATCAGGTTTTCTAGCCTCATAGCATATAACAACATATACACATTGGCAGACCCACCTCAAATCATATACACACACGAGCACACCATCCCCAAAGAGTAATTCTCAGCTCACCAGCCTAAGTTTCGCATGTACATGGTATTTAAAATACAGGGGTCGAGTTGGGGTGTTACAGAAATTGAAATTGAAACATTTTACCAAGGTGAGTTATATATCAAATACCAATATTGGTAAACTCTGATTAGTTTTTCTATAAAAGTTTGAATATATATCCCATGCGTACATATGCTTGAAGACAGTAATGCTGTGTACACTATGATACAAATCTGTTCTTCCAAATGGAATTTCTATGGCTTTAATGACCTCCTGCAACATGACTGCTTATCTATGTTTGGCCCTCAATTCGTCTAGCAATGTTTAATTCATTGTTTCTAATGTCAATTTTGGTACTCTTCATAGGTATTGCATATGTAAATGTTGGTCAGCATCTTATACCTATCACATATTATAAAGATTCTACCATATATTCGATTGCATACATAATCTAGGTTTGTATATGATCATATTCAGTAGCTGATGGATCAAGCTAGAACATGTAAATCAACAAGTGGTTCCTTCTCTGGGAATTGTTTTAGAGTCTACTTTCCCCCACACAGTTTTCCATGGTATCAAAACAAGTAGTCCACTACTAAACCAGGATAAAAAACGCAAGATGAAAAGAGAGAGCTGCTGAAAATACAGTTACAGTGAAAATGAGATTGTAAAAAAGACTTCAAAGTTCACTATATAAATGGATCCCATACACAGCAGAGAAAGATGTGGTGTGTGAATACAGGAAGAAACCCACAAAAGATGGGCATCGCAACTCTCCAAAAGATAAGAAATAAAATATTGACTTAGATCTAAAGAAAGAAAGAAACAAAATTGAAATTAATAACCGTGGATAGCTAAAGTGGTATGGAGCTGGAGGATAAATGCATATATAGTTCTATCAGATCAGAAGAACACAAAGCATCTCTGTCCTGTCTCCAAAAGTTTTTAAGTCAAAAATTTTGAATAATAGAAATTCAAAGATATAGAAGTTAACAACAGATAAACTGTTCATTGGCAAATAGTAAATCAACATAAATGATGATTACATTACAGACAATCAGCTAAATACGGTTGGAGGCATCAAGCTGAGGAGAATAAATTGGCAGGTTGCATGAATTAAGTGAAATGGCTCCGTAATTAGCACTAGTGATCAGTTACAATACTACAGTATTAAAATAATGTTTTCTCACTTCTAGTGTGTTTCATCTTTGGAGGTGTAGTTCATAAATTCTTGCAGATATACATTAACTGCTCAACATCCTTCTTATGAAAGCCATAACGATAATAAACAATCTCCGCACATAAAAAGCACACACTGTAAAAGGTGGAATGCAGGTTTGGAACATCCACAAAACTAATCACATAATAGTTACAGCAAGATTACTCACAGGCATTGCTCTTTGAACGTCTTTACAATCAACAAAGATTATTTTTGTCATTTGGAAGAACAGCATAAAAGGATTTGTAAGCATATAAACAAACCTTTCTGATTTCATGATTGCGATACAGCACAACACTTGTGCCCTTTGGCCCTAGGCCATACTTGTGAGTATCCGCTGATATTGAAGTTACTCCTTGAACAGTGAAATCAAAAGGTGGAACTGGATACCTTCAACATAACAAGTTTCATAGTAAGAATTATGTACATCACTAATTTTAGCAGAAATGAAAAAAATGAGCAGATACATTTGCAGGAAGGTCTGAGTGTAGTTAAAAGGCATATTACTGAAAAGGGCTTTCACAATGGCACAAAAATAAATATTCCCAAGTTATAAACCTCGATCAGTCCAAAAACGTATGCCACAGTAGTGGAAGTGCTATGCAATGAAAAGTATTTCGTTACTTGAACCCTTGTAAGATTGATAATCCCAACAAATAGAACTCGATGACTTCAATGACAAACAGCTTGTTGTGAACTCAATTTTATAATCAAATGCTACTTGCATAGCTAGGTTGCTTCTAAAGTTTTTACATGCAATCTATAGAGTCTTCAGTGATTTTCCCTGATTTGGCTTTTACTGCAGAATACTCTCATAATAGCCACATTTTTGCTGAACTTCTATGGCATGTGCAGCAGAATACAATTTCCTGATCTGATAATTATTTACTAATAATTTTCAAACAAGATTTCTCATGACACTGATAACATTGAATAATTATACACATAGAATCTCAACAGTAAATGCAGTGGAAACAGTGAAGATCATAGAAAGACAGCCATGCACAATAGACACACTGTTTTTACCTTGGGAAACCCAACCTTGGGAGAAAACCCAGCAATCTTTTCTTGAGGAGAAATTTTCTTTTCAGCAAAGTTTACAAATCAGAAATTTGTGCCAATATAAAAGTCAAAATACCAGTCAAAATTGGTCAAACACTGCTGGTGAATGCTGGTCAAACAACAGCCTGCAGTCAAATTCAGCCCTACACTCAACTTCGCCTACGGTCAATGGTCTGTGGTCAAACTGCAGCTAGTCAAATCCTCACATGTGTGGCCTTCCTGCACTCAACTCTGTTGAGAAATCTAGGGGGGAAACAAGTGTAGGTTATTTCTCTTTGATAACTGCTTGAGATGTATTTTTACTTTACTTGATTAACTTATTCTTTTCTTTATTATTATTAGTATTCTCTATCATCAAACAGCTACCAAATCATAAAGAACAATGAGACAATAGGACACAAGATATAGGCAATCAGCCAGTGCCAAAACCTCTCCAACTGAGAGGAAAACCCATCAAAATCCTTCTCTTCTTATAAAACTTCAATTGACAAATTCGAAGACCTATGACCCTTGACCAAGACCCTCCAAGACCAAGTCATCCTTCCTTTTTGATGAGCTTTCCTTACAGAGCTTCCAGCAACAAACTTCAACCTTCTAGCAACTTGGACCCCGGCAACAATTTCTGCAACTTCGACCTAGCAGCTTTAGCAACTTCAACCTAGAAGCTTCACAGCTTCGACCTTGATGCAGCTTCGACCAAGGGGCAAATTCACAACTTCGACCTAGCAGCTTCACAACTTCGACCTTGTAGCTTCACAACTTCAAAATTTCGTCTATCCCAAAAACTGTATAAACCCTAACAAAACAGAGAGAGAGGCCCAAAAACTTCAATCTTGATCTTCTTCTTCTTCTTCATCATTTTCCAGCTTCTATCTTGAGGAGATCGAACTTGCTTGAGCAAGTGTTCAAATGCGGTTGAAATCCTTTGATCTTCTTCTTCTTCTTCATCATTTTCCAGCTTCTATCTTGAGGAGATCGAACTTGCTTGAGCAAGTGTTCAAATGCGGTTGAAATCCTTCTTATTTATAGGTTTGTGAGGGGTATGAATTGCCATCTTGAGGCTGACTTGTCCCTTCATGTAGGCCGACTTGATCTTTGTGCCATGACAAGGTCTTGCCAGCTAAGTTACCAGGATCCGGATTCGGATCCGAATCCAGATACGGATCCGTTGGATTTTTGAAAAGCCAGGATCTGGATACGGCAAGTACAAAAATATATAATAATATTTTTTTAAATTTTTGAAAATACATTTGATGTTTAAAATCAAAACCATTCATAATCACAACAGTTAGAACTAAATTATTAGGATAATTTATGAATCTGAACGGAAAATTCAAAAACTAAAAAACAAATAAACACATAAATATTATACCAACCTATTTGTATATTAATTTGGTTAAAGTAAAGTTATAACATAAAATATATATATATATATTTTTATTTATAAAAATTAGAAACTATTTTAATTTTTAACAACCAAACATAAAGTTATATAAGTTATGACTTGTAAAAATAGAAAATTTAAAATGAAATACAAAACATACAATTTATTAAACATAAATATATTGATTTAAAATAAATAAATTAAAATAACTTTATTATATATTATTAACATCAAAATAAAAGTTTTTGAATTAAATCAGAAATCTTTATATTGAAGCTTATTTAAAAAACTATTATTTAAAATAATAAATTAAAATAACTTTTATTATATATATATATATATAAAACCTCAAATAAAACTTTTAAATTAAATTAAGAAATCTTTATATTTGAAAGGTTATTAAAAAACTTACGCATAATTTTATTGAATCTTTATATATATATATATATATATATATGCGGGAAGATGGTATTAAAAAACTTCACGCGTAATCTTAATAAAATCTTTACATATATATGCCATATTAAAAAGCTTATATATATATGCCAGATGGTATTAAAAAATATGACGCGTAAATAAATTAAAATAACTTTATTATATATATTAACATCAAAATAAACTTTTTAATTAAATCGGAAATCTTTATATTGAAAGCTTATTAAAAAAACAAATTGATTTAAAATAACTTTATTATACATATATTAACCTCAAAATAAACTTTTTAATTAAATAAAAAATCTTTTGTAGAATTGAGGCTTCTGTGATCCATCATAGTTATAAGAAGAATTTCGGCGTAAATCACATAAGGAAAGACATTTGCCGACGCGTTTCGAACCAACTAGTGTGGTTCATCGTCAGGACAAGTTGAGGAGATAGATCTCGTCTAGCGCTTTAAATAGTTCGATCAGAGATTCCAACAGCTAAAAACCATTAACCTCTAATTTTGATCCAAGGACCCTGCTAAATCATTATTATTCTAATTAATATTATTATTCCCAATATTTACTATTTTATTAGTGGAAATAAGTTAAACTAGGTAAAAAAAATTAATTAATTAAACTAGGTAAAAAATCTTTATATTGAAAGGTTATTAAAAAAACTTGATGCATAATTTTATTGAAATCTTTATTCTATATATATGCGGGAAGATGGTATTAAAAAACTTCATGCTTAATCTTAATAAAATCTTTATATATATATATATATATGCCAGATGGTATTAAAAAA
>APFE030551882.1:19865-31914 GCA_000404065.3 Pinus taeda | reverse complement strand
GTGGTCGCCCGGGTCCTCACCACTTTTCCCTTCGAATTTTGGAATATCCGAAGGGAGTTTAGTTGGGACCGGAGGCCAGGCCGGATTATATTTGATTGGGTCATTAGTTAACTTAGTGAGGTCTGGCAAGTTTAACGTTGCCAGAAACGAAAGTCTAGGCGGGGCTTGGGGATTCCACCCTGACTGGGCAGCAGTCCTGAAGCTCTGAAAAGATTGGCCTGGATTTTGGGAGGCACTAGGCTGCCCGAAGTAACCCATAGAAACCGTCGAGCCAAAAGGGAGACCTTGTGACCCAGCAAATCTCGGAGTTTGACCAACTCTGGCCGTATATCCACTATACCCTGAAAAGTTTCCTCCAAAAGGATTGTAAGGAGTTGACAACCCCTGATATGGATTCCAAGCTGAAGCGAGGGGAGGAATGCTTTGGAATGAACTAACTGTGGTATACGGCCTATTCCCATATTGGCCATGGAATGGATTCCCAGTTCTGGCACTACTAAGCCCAGGGTTATTCCAACCTTGGAAAGGATTGCTGCTTTTTCCTACTAAAGAAAAAGGCATAGATCATACCGTAGGGTTGGAATGTGGTATATGACCACTTCCAAATGGAAAACCTTGGAACGAAGCCGATGCACTCATCATGGATGTGGCGGCCCTGAATGGAGCTGAAGGAATGCCCGATGATTGGGCGCCAAATGGGAAGTACCCAGAACCGAAAGCATTTGTTTGGGAACTTCCACTCGTAGATGGAATGGAAGTAGACCCAACAACAGATGTGCTAGTAGTAGATCCGAATAAAGAGACAAAGGGGATGGAAATAATTCCACCTCCTTGCACAGATATAGGAGTCTATGCAGTCGTAGCACTAGTAAAAGCCATGCTTCCCGTAGTGGTCATCGAAGGTAAGTGCGTAGCGTAACCTGGACTGGCCGGTCTTTGCGACGGGGTTCCAACGTATTGAAATACGTGTGGATAACTTGACGTTAGGGGAGAATTCAGAGCCGCTAATGACTCTGAAAGTTCTTCTACCTCAATACTATCTTCCGTTTGTAAGGGAACTTGAGAAGGAACTGGTGGGTTCCTTTCTTGTTCTACGGAAGTACCAGGCCTTGCTTCAATAATATTGCCCCCGAGGGGAGGATCAATCCCCGATGCATCAATTGCAGTGGGACGAAACCCACCGGTATTATTACCTCTGCGCCTTCTCAGAGAAGGCTCTACACTTGGTGGCAAGAGACCACGAAGTCTTCGAGGCCGTCTGGGAGATCGGTCAGCCACTTTGAATTCTTTGTTTAAAATCTAACTAAAGACTCAAAAAATTTAAAGCTAGGTCGACTAAGAGGACAGAGCACCCACTAAAAAGTCCCTAAAGATACAGCCAATCAAAACAACTTCCAAGTATTTCCGCTCCGGGTGATTAGGACCGGACACCAAAATACGAGAAAGTGGAAAATAAAGGGCCTTCCGAAGATAGTCTGGGATGATGAGGGCCCAGGCCTATCAGCGAAGGTATCAGAGGAAGTTACGCTGACCTCCTAACAACAGTCTGCACCGGTGCAAGCCCCCAAGCTTCTCAAGGGTGCCCTCCAGTAGTGATGTTGAGAGTGATACAACGTCGACCTCAGGTGCCACGGGATTCCCCTCCGCAGCCACCTATGTAGTTTCCTAGGAGTGGCAACTAAGGACACCAAATCGTCGCAGAAGCCAGGAAGAACAGTCTTGAGGTAAGTTCGGACAAGTAGGATAGGGGGTATCTCTCTTCCCTGTCTTTACAGACCCTCGTGCTTAACTCCCAGATCCGGAGCTTTCCTGGTCTTCCTAACGCTATTGGATTTTCTCTCTTTAATCAGACTCCTGTGTTTTGACGTTTAATATGGCTTGGAGAGTTAACTCTCCACTTGCCTATTCCAAGGCCCTAAAATCCTAAAACTTGTTTGTCTATTTAACTTAAAAGAAAAAGTTCTAGTTGATTTTAATTAGCGCTTGATTTTAAGGGTTGTTCTTTAAGTCAAAGGATGATGGAAGTGAAACTAGTGGTGTGTTTTTTTCGACGCAAAAAAGATTAATGAAACTTAACTATATGCATATGCACTTTCTCATTGTTTTTCAATGAAAAGTAATCTTCTACAGGGTTCAGAAGGAAACTTCTAATGAAACAAACTTTTCTTTTCTTTTCTATTCATTCACACTTCACACTCAAAAGTTAAGAAATCTATTTTATGCCAAAAGAGATGCAAATCTATCCTAATGCAAGACTAAATGCTTGATGCAAGATTGAAAACTACTCTAACCAGAAATGAAAGTTGTTTTGTTTATCAAACTTTATTTTTGCCACTTACAATATTTAGATGGAATCTAAGATACTACAATTCGTCTAAATACTAAAAGAAAAACTCAAGATAACAAAAAAACACTTTCATTCAACAAAAGGGAACTAAATGAAAGGCAAATTCAAGAAAGAAAAACTAAAAATTTTCAAAAAGTTCACTTGAAAGTAGCAACAAAA
Organism: Pinus taeda; assembly: GCA_000404065.3. Lineage (NCBI taxonomy): Eukaryota > Viridiplantae > Streptophyta > Pinopsida > Pinales > Pinaceae > Pinus > Pinus taeda. Next base: position 29,408 of record APFE030551882.1, on the reverse strand, counting down.
AGGTCTTTTTGAAAATGCTCTCAACAAAAACCGACAGTTCACGATTGAAACAACAAGCAAGAAACACTTTTTGCAAGTTGACACCCAACAAAGAATGAAAAATCAACAAGAAACAAATGTGCTCAAAAAGGGTTTTTGACAATGGAAGGCAACAAGGAAAGCTTTGGTAACAAAGACCAAAAAAGATCAAAAAGACAATTTCAAGAAAGCATCTAATGACAACTTTGATGAAACAAAGAAGTAAATGGTCATAAAAGTCGATTTCGTTAAGCAAACAAAAAGTCACCAAAAAGCAAAGTTGAACACAAAGATTGATAACAATCTTTCTGCTCTGATCACTCAGAGCAACCAAGATTCCAATAAAGAAATCTTGCGTGTTTTTAGAAAAAAGATGATGACACTTGCAAACACAAACCAAGACCAAAACTCCATATAATTAGAGAAAAATCGGAGTAAGGATGCTCGCTGTAAAACAGAGAACTGATACTGACAAAGATGACTGTTCAAAACTGACTGAAAGCACCAGACACACTCCAGAGACAAAAAAGATTTATAAATCCTGAAAGTTGCCAGGTATACGCGAGTGTACTTAGTGCAGACTGCGTGTATACACGACTGTTTCTGAGGAAACCTACGTATACGCGGGTTTACTTCAGACAACAAGCGTTTATACGCTTTTCTAACTAAACAAAACAACTTGTATATAATATTTCAGGAAAAATAAAAAAGATACTCAAGAAACTGGTAAAATTTAGAAGTCACAAACAGACCAGACAATAACAATAAACCAGCAAGCAACTGAGCCCTGATAGGCTTGACAAACACCCAACTAGGAACAACAAGAGTGTTGTTCCCCAGCGAAGTCGCCAGTTCTGTTGCGGGATTTTATCCCCGAAGGCTTTTGGGTAGAACCCTAGCAGACTGAAAGTTGTCTAAATCAAGAACCATGCACACACACAGCCATTATGCTAGAAAAAGCTATTTCTAAGGTGAGAAGTACATACCTCAGGTCCTACGTTCGGGTAGTTCCTCAAGGGTCCAAACCCTTCTTCACATCCCTTTCGCTCCTTTGCCCTGCAAAACCAACAATTCCAAAGAATGCAGCGGTATATGGACAAAGATTTATGTGAAAATCATCTTTATGTTATACAAGAAAAGAGTTAGTTATAAACTTTTAGACATCCATTCATACATGAAATTCAAACATGAACATCATTAACATAAAGAAATAAGCATATCGGGAACAAGACGTGTTTCTTTATTAGACAAATAGAATAGTACAAAAAAGAGCAATATCACCTGAACCACTTCTGCAGGCTCAAAGCTCATCCTCCTTCTGGATCCGTCCCGCCTCAAGCCTCTAGTAGGTCTCCTTCCAATACACTCCATGATGCCATAACTAAGGGATGAACATCAAATCACAAGGAAACAAGGGTTTCCTGTACAAATGGGGGAAGTGCAGAAGGCACAAGGGTCTTCAGACTTGATCAGGGGAAAATCTCAGTATAATAACCTTTCTCTCTCTTCTCTCCTCCCTTAGGCCTTCCCTTTGATGTCTTTTTATACCAATTCCAAAGTAGTTTTTTAGTTAGGAATTGGTTGGGAACAGTTGAGGCCACGAGCACTAACAGGTGGTCAGCAGGTAAAACCTGCAATCTCCGCCCGAAAATAAGGAGTTTTATATTTATTTAAGTGTTTTAATACATATATGCGGGTTGGGTATATATGAACCCGCGTATACATGTGTTTAACTCAGGGCAATGTCACGTATAGGGAATAAAACACTGTTTTTTAGATTTTGGACCAGGTCTGGAAGGAAGGGTTGCCCTAGGCCATGAGTGCAGCATCACAAACCATAATAGTGAGATTTGGAGCTATAAAAAAAACCGCTGAAAAGAAAAACATACTATGCATGGAGCTCTCTAACTTAGCTTGATGAAGTATTTACAATGATCAACCTGCTAAAAATCAAACCAACATGACAACAACACAACATGTCACTCATAGTGCTTATGAGAGCTTTATAACACAACTCATTGCATTATTTACATCTATACACATCTATACATATACCAAACCTGCTTTGAATCAACAGGAAAACAAGGAATGATGTATATGTGAGGTCCCACCTCACCAACCATCAATAATATAGAGATGTAGAGGTCACATTAATCAATAATACTAAAAAAAAAATTAACTTATAATATGAGTAACTTGGATATCATGAAGATCAATTTCCTTCATCTATTTCAATATAACAATATCACATAAGAATTTAGTGATAACTTTCCCTTAAGACCAATTCCAAAACACATTTCCTCTCAATTTTAAAAGAAGATAGCATCTACTCTTTTCATTCTTATACATGAGCTCTAAGTAAGAGTGGAAACAAATTCTACCATAATTCCATGTGTGAACATTACACTAGGTCAACCTATTTGATTTACTATATTATGCTAAATAAGCTTCATTTATTGACTCTTGATATCATAACCACAAAAGTATTATACTTCTTCTATAAAAATCGCATATAAGTGTATGAGTATTAACCCACCTATAGTAAGATAACTAAGGTAAGAATATGTCCCTCTTCATCAGTAAATCTAATAAATATGATATGTTTATGAAATGGAATCACAAAATATATTGACCCAACAACATTTTGAAATTCATCAATTAAAAATTCCCAATCCCAATTATTAAGGCAATGCTACAATCACGAGAATTATATAATGAATGTTGTAACAAAAGAAACTATTGTTGCCAATTTAGAAGCATGTTATTCTTCAAAAAGTGCCATGTAAAATAATGAAACTACATAAATTGGGCACAAGTAGTTGTTTTCTATAATCATTGTAGCAAAATAATGCACCCATGAACATATGCAACTCAGGAAAAAACTTATTATGCTTACTTGCACAAAATCCTACAGAAAATCACTATAAAATTGTTTCCAACAACCCCCTTTTTTTAATGAAAGATTTAGATAATAAAAGTAACAATAATCATATTCTCTCTTCACACTTCAGCAAATTAGTAAATTAATTTTCACATTCATACCAAAAACTTGCAGACATAGAAAGCTACATCCATCGAATAGTCTATTCATAAATTTCTATTACATAAAAACCATAGTAAGTAGAAATTTTCTAATAACAATTTATATGCACAAAAACTACAAACATTCATTCGTTCTGAAAAACACTTTGCAAACATGCAATCTACAACCATTGAGGCATTTTGACAAACACTTTGCAAGCATGTAATCTACAACCATTGAGGCATTTTGCCAAACACTCGGCAACATTGAATTTGAGATTCTTCTTCAACCTATTCAACTTACAAAATTCAGAAATTGAAACTTCAAATATTGCCATCTTAAAACCGCGACTAAACAATCTTAAATTTTCATCAAAAACTAGAAAACAGACGCATATAATTGACATCAACAATCTGTAAAATCACCGATTCTCAATCTGGGTTCTACAAGGTACTTTTTTGGAATCAATTTGGGGGTTAAATGGCCTAATGGCACGTATGCCCCCTGATGTTGAGAAGAAATGCAATAGAAATTTCCAAATATGCAATTTATTGAAACAACAACAACAACAACAAAACATTCCTACTATCTCATTTATCACTTTTCTCAAACACTTAGTGTACAAACTTCATCGAAAGTTGTACATGAAGAAAAAGACTCAAATTTATGATAATATGGTATTTTAGTCAACTCATGGTGACCTACTATGGATAAAAACTCATTAAAAAGAACTTAAAACTTTGGCAACACATTATTGTTTTAATCCCCGTACATGTACAACTGACATACATTATTGGTTAGCTAATAACTAACTCTATAAATATCTCATAAGCATTCACAAGTAGCAATTTCCAATGAATCTTAAAGTTCTACAACACTTTTAAATTAATAATAAACTAAAATTTCAAGAATGCTTATGAACATACCTGGTAGTGTATTTATACAATTCTGAAAAGATGGGAATATGCTCCAGCTCCAACGAGATTATGCTTCAGCTCCAATATCCTTACCAACTCATTGTGAACCATCCAGTTTTCCTCTGACCCATATCTAGGTAGAACTTCTCCCCCTGGAGCCCCCGAGTTGTATAAGCTCACAAGCAGTACCAAAATATAGTAGAAGAGAGATATACAAGGAAACCTGAGGAAGATAAATTTTAATTCCACTCAATACCAGTGATGAAAAACTCCACCAAGTAGAACTAATTAGTAATTTAGTTTAGGAAATTCAGATTCATTTCAACAACATTTGGCTACTCTCAATGACTCTCCCTCTCACAATCCTCTTCAAGTCTCTCCAAATCTTGAAATTATAATGCACCCCCCTTCCAAGTGAGAATACATGAGACATATATATAGGAGGAGCAACAAATTCTTGTCATAAAGGAGGAGTAATATGAAGGCCTTGTATTCCATTTAGAGGAGTGTAACTCATGCCATTAAGGAGAGGTATGCACGCCTTAGTTAAGGAGAGTGTAACATATGCATTAAAGAGAGCGTAAGAGGAATATTTTATGACACGTCTTTAATGAGAGTAAGAGGAATATGTCATTATTTGATGAGTGCATAAAAGAGAGTGTAACATATTATTAAAAGAAAGAGATATTTACATAGAGCCATGAGTGTCATAAAGGAGAGAAGAGATGAAGGTGACTTGTAATTCCTTTTTAATAATAATATCATAGTCTCATAAAAGATAATAACAATATTAATAATATTGAAGATTAAGTCTATATTTAACTATTAGGATTGATTAATGATAAGTTAAGTGATTTTCCTTCAAATTTACTTGATTACCTATTGATTGAAGGTGATTTACTATTTTTGGAAAGTCATAATCGAGATGTTAGACATGACTTTCTATTTTTAGAAAGTCACTCCATAATTGTGAGAAATGGGATTTTATTAAGGAAATCCATCCCTGAGCTGCCCATGAGTGTATTTTTCTTCTGGAGAATATGGATTCCACATCCCTATTGCATACATCTCCATCCCTTAGTAGATCGAGGACTCTGCACCCTGATCTACTCTAAAGATCCAAGATTCCACACCTTGATCTTTTTAAATATTTAGGACTCCATGCCCTAAACATTTTATTATAGATCCAATACTCCACATATCTATATTTCTTGGATAAAGGACTTTGCACCCTAATTTCCATGGCTTCTCATCTACTCTGCTTTGAAACTCTGTGGTTCACCTTAGGGTATTGATTGTGAGATCATACCCATCTGATGGTTCATTGGTAAGGCCTTGTTCCAAGACCTTCACACATCACAATCTCATAGATCAGAATAATCAATTGAATTTCATAATTAACCTATTTACATTTTACCAAAGAGTGTGCATGACTTACACAGTCATTTTAGTTATGGGGAAATGAATTTCACAGTCATTTATAATTTGAAAATACTTGTTTGAAAATAACACATCCCCTATCACATCCTCCTCAATACAAGATTAACCATATATAATCATAAAAATTATGTATCATGACTTCCACAGTCATTTATAATTTGAGCATATTTTTTTGCAAATAACTATGTTCCCTGCCACATCTTGCTCAATACAAGATTAGCATAAATAATCATACAAATCATGTATCATGAATTCCACAGTCATTTATAATTTGAGCATCCTTGTTTGCCAATAACCATGTCCCCTACCACATCTTTCTTAGTACAAGATTATGCATATACAATCATATATCATCTATAAATCATAATTAACCACATCTTCCACATAACCATGATAATCCATGGATATATGTGTCTCAATCCTAGATCATCATTGATGTCATACACCTATGTCCAAACTAAGATACCAAATAGAAATCATCAATAATATGCACTTAACCAAAATCAGTATCATAAGCACGTAGCAACCGTGTGACCTAAACTAGGTCTATAGCATACAAGCATACACATAAGTCCAACATGGATAATATTTATATGACTGCTTCAAAATCACCCTCTCCAAGTGTCATCAAAGCTATCTCACCAATAAGGGACACTATATAGCCCACATCTAATCATCAATCTCCCATGTAGCTTCACCGAGCCTAAAGTTCTTCCACTACACTTTAACCTGCTTAATTGCTCGGTTCTGGAGCATGAGCATATTTATCTAAGAAATACACTAAGGTTTCATTTGGAATTCTCCTTCTAGATCCACCTACAATACAAACCAATCAATAACATGATCAACATCTTTTACATACTTATTAAGAAATGAAATATGGAAAACATCATGGACTTTCACTGTCATAGGAAATGCAAGCCTTTAGCCAACTGGTTCAATCCTCTCAAGGATTTCGAAAGGCCCACAATACCAAGGGCCTAGCTTCACACATGATCCAATCCTCAAGGACCTCTTCTTGGCCTTGATGCACAAGTACAAATGTTCCCCAACTTGAAACTTCTTAAACAACTTGTGTTTCCTTTAGATTATTCTTGATAACTTGCATTTCCTATTCCAGCTCTACCAACATGTTTGGTTCTATAAAAACCCTATTCAATGGATTACTCCAACTATGGGAGTTTCACCCATAAAGTGCCTCAAATAGACTCATCCTTAGTGACTCCTAATAACCATTGTTGTCAACAAACTCAACCACAGGTAGATATTCTTCCCACTTTGTTCCTAATGCATAACATACATTATCAACATGTCCTCCAGAATCCTATTGACCCTCTCTATACTTCCATATGTCTGTGAATTATAAATTGTAGTGAAGGCTAACTCTGTACACAAACATGTGATACCTCTTTCCAAAACCTTGAAGTGAACTTGGCATCTCTATCTGAAACAATATTCTTTGGAACACCATGCAATCTCACAATATCTCTTATGAATACCTGTGCTACATCACTAAATGAATATGTCGACTTCACTGGAATTGAGTATGTTATCTTTGTCAACCTGTACACCACAACCATGATGGAATCATGCTGTCTAGATGTCCTTGGAAAAACTGTGGTCAAATCCATAGAAATGACCTCCCATTTCCACTTTGGAATTAGAATCGGATGTAATAAACCACGTGGATGCTTACACTCTACTTTTACCTATTGACAATCCAAACATCTAGCAACAAACTCTACCGGTTCTTCATATTCATCCAATAGTAGAAATTTTTCACTATTGTGAATGTCTTTTGTTATCTTGAGTGACCTAAATATGACTTAGAATGAAATTCCCTCGAGATAAGCTCCTTGATCTCACTATTGTCTAGCACATAGGTCATGTCTCTAAATCTACCCAAACCATCTGTTGTGATATGATAGACCACATCCTGATCACCTATACCCTATTGTAACCAGTGCATAATCTCCCTATACTTGTCATCTTGTTGTCCTACCTATAAGATTCGATCTTGAATATTTGTCCCATAAGAACTCATAGCTTCTATATGATTCATCTGCAGTCTTCCACTAAGAGAATTTGCAACCCTTTTCTTTTTAACTTTAATGTACCTAATCTCAAAATCAAACTCACTGATCTTGGCTAGCCATTTAGCTTTCCTGGAATTCATATTCGGTTGCTCAAACAAGTATCTCAATCCATTATGATCACTCATCAATATAAAACTCATTCCAAGAAGATAATGCTTCCACATCTTCAATGTATGATTGATTCATATCATACTACCTATCATTCCTGGATCAGGACTCCACCAAGTCCTCTCTTGTAGGCATTTGTACACGCCACAAAATATTTATCTGGATCTGAAATATTGAGAACTGGGTCATTTGTCAATAATTGCTTCAATTGCTCAAAACTTTTTGCACATTCCTCTATCTATTCAAATTTATTCCCTTTTCACTACAATGATATGATAGGATATGCAATTTGTGAGAAGTTCCTAATGAACCTCCTTTCACGCGGAATCAGTCGATCTTGCGGACAAGACAAACCTTCCTAGAATCTAATGAAGACCTAATGACAAACAAACCAACCAAACACTCTCTTTCTCTAAATGTGCTTTATAAGTAATGGGAAACAAGTGTGTTTAAGGGTCTACCTCATGTCCAACGCAAGTTCGGAGATGCCTTCGCTTCTTTGATCTAAGTAAGTTCCTTCGTCCCAAACCTGCAAGCACAAACAAGGAAAACAATTAAATAGCACCTGAATATCCAATATTATAAAACATATTTAACATGAAAGTCAAGGAGTCCATGAAACAAATAGCATAAGATACTTGTTGAGAAAAATGAGCTTGATTGTATTAATTCAAAATAAAAGAACCTTACAACCTTTGCCTTGACGCTGTACAAGCTCCTTCCAGGGTCCAACAAGAAGTCTCCTCTACTTTGACAAGCTTCACTCACTCCCTAATGGGGCCAAAAAGGTATGTGATCTCTCCTCTTAAGCTCAAATAGGAAGTCTTGATTTCACTAGCATTTACCCTCAAAAGTTCAGCTTTTAACCTCCTTGGCCACTGACCCAATGCCCCAATTTATAGTGCAATGGAGATCAGTTACCAGCTCTTCCTTCAAAGGGATAGCTCCTCTCAACAAGGGATTAGTTCCTCCTTGTATGGGATGCATGAACCACTTGGAGCGAACAATACACGTAACAAATCCTTCTAGAAAACTCTAGAATCAACCCAAGATGAGTTTTTTAAGATTAAAATTGTGCCTTTTGACTTTTACAGGGGTACGCACCCTCCCCTTTACATATAGATCATATAAGTACGCAGATATCTTGAATAAAAGGTGCGGGCCCGCAGGAAAAGCTAAGAGAAAGTGCAGAACCAGAGTTATATTTCTTTTTTGATGTCTTTCTCTCTTTTCTCAAGCTTGTTTTGAAGAGCTGAGGTTTAAGACTTGCTTAGGAAGCTGGTATAGGTGATGATAGGCCTACACCGACTACAAATAATCAGGGTGACAATATTTTTGTGTAACAGATTTCCCCCTAAAGTGCGGAGTCTGTAGTATATGAGGATTTTTCATTTATCATATAGGAAGAGTGAAGTGCTTTATCATTTCAAGGATCATCTTGCGGAGACCCCGTTTGGAACCTGTAAAAACATTCAATGCAAAATATATATATGAGATCATATCATCACTAAGTTTGGCATTCCCATACTCAGATAAAAACTGACTAAGAGACTGAAACTGACTAGAAGACTAACTACTGCTCTAATATAGGAATGATCTCGTAACACATCATAAGTATAGACATATGTGGACACAGTATGGATGCAGCCATCTGTTTATGAATAGTCCATAATATAATGAATACAAAATTCCTTGCAACCTGGATGGTGGAAACTAGATCCAGGGTCTTCACTTCTACGTCCCGAAACAGTACGATTCTATCCATGTGATTGAATGTGTCGAAGTCGAACATGGTAGAAACTGCTTGATTACCAATCAATGATGTAGATTGTTAACAAGCGTGAGAGAAACCACCAATAATGACAATGGCTCTCAAAGTACTCAGCACAATCCATGAAATGTGATAAGATGTGTTGATGTCGAACATGTCACGGAATCCTTT
>APFE030551881.1:0-19031 GCA_000404065.3 Pinus taeda | reverse complement strand
TCCTGACTATTAAGGACCATGCCCTCCATGCTGCAAAGTTTCACTACCGAATCTCTAACCCAAACATCCAGCTCAGGGAACCTTTTAACTTTGAAAATTTTGAGCTGGCTGCCAGTCGATTGAGTCTCTATGGAGAGCGGATTCTGCGAGCAGGACCATTATGGTTGGATATCGGTTTCGCAGCCCAATTATTTGGCATCCTGCACCTGGATATCAGGCCCTATATGAGATGCCCGCAGATCAGTTAGATCAGTTCTTTGACCATCTAGTTGCTAATCATGGTTGTCGACCTCTTCATGAGATCCCTTCTCCAGCCTACTCTCTCACAGCCCTGCATGTCAACTATAACGTTTTCATGAGGACATGAAACAGGGTAAGCAGGGGGGTGTGTGGAGCATTTGAAAGGTATGCTTTTTGAATAGTAATCTAGTGGTTCTCTAATAAGTTTCCTAATCTTTTCTGCATTTAAAGTCTAAAGAATAAAAGGATTTTGATAAATTGTGTGAAAATGGACAAACGAAGCTCAAACACTAATAATCGATGTTTTCTATGCAGAAGGACGCGGAAACAGGGGATTGTCAAGCAGAAACAGGAAGCAAAAGGGAAGCAACTGCTGTCCCCTCGCTAGGAAACCGGATGTGGACGCGATCAAGCAAAGTTAGAGCCGACTGATCCAAGGAAAAGAACGTGGACGCCAAGACGGAGAACGTAAGAAAGGAATGAGAAGGACTAAACGATTAGCGAATCCCTCAGGATCTCTGATCCTGAGGGATCGCTGCTTTAGCTTATCTTTTGTATCTAGATATCTCCGTCATTTCTGTTATATAAAGATACCACGCCATTGAGCGAGGGGGAGGAGAAGAAAAAATATATTGTAATTAGACGGTTTTGGAACAACTCGGAGCATTAAGTTTTGCTGAGACTTGATCTTGTGTATCTTTGTTAATGCAATCAATATAAAGAACTTTGTGTTCACTTTGCCTCTGCATCTGAAGTAACTTCAAGCGGTGTACCATTGGTAGCCAAGGGCCCAGCTCCGACGGTCACTCGCTGTTGTATCATACGGTGATTAAGTGTGGTTTGATTATTTCCTTTGTTCCAGCAATCTAATATGTCTTTTACATGATAGACTATGTTCTTCAGTTAATTTCTGAATCTGAATAAGTCTCTTCATTCACGTCTCTGTATTATCTAAAGTGAATTTCTTTGACTTGCATCCCGGTATTGGTATGACTGGTATTATTGTTGGATTCATATAGAATACGTGTTCACGAGATTTGAAGATAATATTACTCTGTTCAGAAATAGTCACGTCATACATTACTCTCAGATTGTTGTAATATCTTAGAAGGTGTGCATCTGCTTAAGGTTGCTGTTCCAATTGAGTTAGCTGTTCCATATGATTGACATTTCTTATTTGCTGTTCCATTTATTTATGCTGTTTTGATTATTGTTGTTCCATTTACCTATGCTGTTCCATTTCATAATTACTGTTCCATTTACTTTCGCTTATTTGCTTTTGTTACTTTCGAGTGATAGCAGGCCTAAGACTGTTGTGAGCCAGCAAGACGCTGCCAGACTCCCAGATCCATAAGCCTCTGCTTTGCTTTTCTTCTTTATCAGTTTATAAAGGGAAGGGTTATTGGTTCCGTACCCTTGACTGATCAGATTGATTTGTGTGATTTTCTTCTTGAAGTTGATTCAGTTAGAGTTTAGTCTCTGTTTCCTTTCAATTCATTAGAGCACTATACTACCGAGCATTACTTGGGCAAAACAACCTCGGATTGAGTTACTCTTTGAAAGAACTGAACGATCCCGGATTGACTTAATAATGTGGAATAATTGGTGGTGTGAGAGACCCTAGTTATAGCCCTACAAACATTATATAGAAGCAAATTGTATGTGCATTCATTAAGCAATAAAATATTGAATTGGATTGTTCTAAGGTTTAAACATCATTTATTATTATATACAATTCCACATTACAGAGGAGAACTAACCAAAATAAGGAGAAGGAAATGAAATGGGAAATGATTGAAATGTTGGTAGGTGTTCATGCAAAAGAAACCAATTCCCAATTGGTTCCTTATGATTTTAGAGCTTTTTGTGTAAGCTAACATACACAAGTCACTTATTCTAATTTTGATTAATTTCACAAGGGGCATGCAACAAGCTACATTAGGAGGTAATGGTGGGGCCTAACATTGTTGTTCCTAATAATCCATTTATCACCCATTTTCGTGAGAATAAACACGTTTCATTCATTTGTCCATTCATATTTATCTAAATTTCCATTATATTTAGTATGATTGGACTAGGTGGAAAGAGATAAGTATTTTTATAATATGTTGACGAATTTACATATATTGGTGCACACTAGTTGGATAATGTGTGTTTTCCATGTATACACCCAGTTTTATATATTTATGTATAAAAAAGATAGGTTCTTTAGATCTTTATTAGCAATCATGAGTTGAACAGGCCCCTGTGACAATGACCATGCTAAAGAGTATTCTCTAAATTCTCAAGGCCACATTAACTTGTATAGCCATATTACAAAAACTTTATATAGCCAAGAGAAATTAGGAAACCAAATTCATTGTTGTTGAAACTTCAGTTAGCAACAATGAGATTTTACTTTTGTAAATATTCTTTTTTCATGGATCCTACTTTTCCTGTTGTTGTAGTGGCTACAACCACCCTCCAAAATTTTTCCTATGCTTTGATTTTGGAGCCTTCCCTTTTACCTATAGGAGCTCATCTTGCATTGATCCAGGTATTCTTGCCTTGATTCAGACTTATGTTTTTCATATGTGCTTTTGTTGGCTTGTTCCCATGCCTAACTAATCTTTCTAAGTCACAATCTAACCTCCTAACTTGGTCTTTCAACAGTTCTGGGCTTGCCTCTAGAAATTGTGCAATCCTTGAGGGCAAGAAGTCTTGATGATTCAAATTGTGTAGTTCTGGCTAGCAGTATTCCTTGAGCTTAGAAATTGTGCAATCATGGAAGGTAGTCCAGAAATTGCACAATGCATCCCTTGAGATCAGAAACTGCACAATGCACTAACCAGAAGGTTTCCTAGTTCTCCAGAATTGCGTAATCTTTCCCGTCAACATGCATGGAAAGTTTCCCCAGAAAGGCAAAAAAAATAAATGGAAAAAGGAATCCCTGGGAAGTAGGGATCCAATATTACTTTTCTGAATGTGGCACATTGTTATTTTTAGAATGTTCTACCAAGTGTCGTCTTTCCTTGATTTCAAGCATGCGCGATGTTAGTGTCAGTCTTTCCAGCCTTCCTCCAGTGATCAAACATGCTCTTACAAACTTATTTTGAAGTGTCAAGGTCAAATTTTGTCATTTCAAAGAGTTTTCAAGCAAAATTTGGTCACTAGGCATTAGGTCTAGGGTTTGCTTTCACTCCTTCTAAAGTTGTCCAAATGGCGGTCTATGTCATCATTCAGCTGAGTCTATCATCATTCATAGGGTTTTCATGATCATGTTAGTGTCTAATGAGTCATTTTACGTCTTGTTCATGCTTCAGTTGCGCCCAGACAAGGTCATTTCCCTCTCCTAGGGTTTTGAAGCCATTTTCTCTCGGATGGTCAAATCATCGGCAAAACTTGTTTCTTGATGTTCATACACCTTCCACTATCCTTCATGTACCTTATCAAACACTTCCCATCCCTTAGATCCGCCAAATTCCTCATTTTTGCACAAACCCTAGTTTCTAGCCACAACCTGGCAATTTTCTAGGTTTGGCCTGTGATTTGCCCTTTTGGACCCCTTCCCCTCACTCAATCTCTGAGATTCCACTTTCCCCTGCTTCCTAACATCCCTCCCCACTCCCAAAAATTCCCCCACGAATTTAGAAGCCCCCATCCCCTTCATTTCGCTTCATTTCGACCAAATTCCTTGTTTCACACATCGGGGCAAGTTTCACTCAAATGATGTTTCAGAGCAGTCAGAGATGAATTTTGGAAAACTGAGAGAGGTTTTGTCCACAACATGCCAAGAAAGAAAAACCTCCTTCACTTTTTGCAAAGGTGTCATGGTTTTAAATAAATTTCAAAAATACCGGCGAGAACAAAGGTGCTCCAAGGTTGGTTGGCCAAAGCACAAAAAACGAAGGAAAACGCCCGATCCACTCCAAATTTTGGCCAAAGCCTCTTTGAATGAGCATGGTACTTGATTTAGGACTCCCAGCCCAAATTTCAAGAAATTTGGAGAAAATTTTGTCATTTGTGAATTTTTTGTGCAATTTACAGGTTTTGGCCATTTGACTAGTCTCACCCTGCGCGCGACCATACATGGGGGCAACTCAGAACGGGGAAAACTCTACATTTTTGGAATTTTCATGCAAAAATACACTTTCCTATGGATGGGTTTCAGATTTTATGAAGATTTGGGCTCCCAAAAGCTCAAAATACATGCAAATTTTGACTTTCTGCCCCTTTTTTGAGTTGCAGAAAGCTGCCTGGGGAGAAATGACTTTTGAGGGGTCAAATCAACTCCAAATTCATAAATTACAGTGGGTTTGGAAAGTAGACTCACATACCTTTCCAATGAGCTATCTTGCACCTGATTTGGACACCGGGAAGGCCCTCAAACAGAGCTGTCAATGTGCGCGACCAGTCAAAGTGAGGGGCGCGACCACTCAGGGAAATTTCACTGTTTTGACCAGTTCGGCCAGCAAAACATTGTTTTTACTTTGGTTGACTTTTGAGGCATGTAAATGATGGATTTTTGTGTAATTTTCATGGCACTTAGATACTTTTACTCTCCTTGAACACTTCTAGAAGTTTCCTTGATGTAAATGTTAAATATTTAATGCATGGATAGGTTTCCTAAGTTTTAGAGGCAAGTTGTTTTGACTGCCTATTATCTAGTGATTAGTTTAGAATTAGTTGCAACAGCTCCTAGAAAGCTGAGCTCGACCCCTAGAGGTGTGGAAAGGAGTTAGATCTTCTATATTATGCCTTCTCTTACTCATTTTCATGGTTGGACTCTTGAGGGAGAAGCTCTATTGTATATTTTACTTGTATCTCTGCAATTTGAGGAAGAGGAAGACCAGGGTTTTGCAGACATCATTGGGATTCTTGTGGACTCTTGTGTTGATGGTGTGTTCTCTTATTGTAATTGTAAGTGTGTTTATGTGTTCCATCTCTTTCTTTACTGCAAGCTTATTAAACAAATGAAGTGATAAAGTTTGAATTCATGCTTGCCATGCTCAGCTTTCAAATTTGTTTAATGTTTATGTTTTCCACTGTCTAAAGAGGATTCAAAGTCATTGTTTGCCCTCTTTAGCTTCTCCTCTTTCCTCCTTGATCATCCATGTCAACTAAAAGCATCAGCACAAACTCGTACCTTGCCCTAAAGACCCACCTGCACAAACTGAGCTCAATCCCCGCACCCTAAATTGCAGATCCTCAACTTGCCACCAAAAAACCCCAAAAAAACCCCAAATCAACTTTCAAATCAGTTTACTAGCCTAATATCTGTGTTACCTTGATTGGTCATCTCTTCCCATTGAAAATTTAACGAGATTGACCGGAGAGAGCCTTCTCATACCCCGTAGGGCTAGCTACGAGGTGAAATGGTTTGATGTTGCCTTGAAGGTTTGCCTTTCTCAGCCTGAGGTGAAATCTCAAGCGCTAACAGACGGTTTAATTGCTTGTTGAGATGGTCTATGAGCGTTGCCTCTCCTCTGCCACTCCGAGCTTGTCAGACCTGATGTAACTACCTTTATTGTGAATTGTTACCTAGAGGCTTCCATGATTTTCTCCTAAGCTGTTTCTCTACCTCTGCGTGAGAAATCGTACCAAATAATTTTGTTTTTTCAGACGTTTCAACTGCTCAGCCTCCACGTTTGAGCAGTGATGTGTTTCCACGTTTGTGTAATGATACCTCGTAGTGGTGAGTTTAAGAAATATTATCGATCTGTGACCCTTGCCTAGATTTGAGCCAATTCATAGATCTACTGACTTTAATACATATCAGTGTGTTTCAGGACGCCTGTGTTTAAATCAAAACTTAGATTAAACGATCCCTTTAATTATTGTCAACCTGATAATCGTTAGATTTGCCGGAGAGCCATTTAATTGTTGGTGAATCAAATTGGTAGTGGGAAATAACCGGGTAGCATGATTGATGCGTAGTATTCTCACGCAGCCTTGGGTAACCTTCCACGACACTAATTCCCCTCTTACGAACGGTGAAAGCTCCCATATTAATGACAGACCAACTAATTGCATTTGAATAAGAATGAGTAGTGGTCCATGCTTCATACCCAACTTTTACGTTCGAGCTTTCGTTTTCCATGACAATTGGCTTGGTGCTTCTAGTGGGTTCCAAAAACGATGCATCACATGAGACGATGTTATAGGTGTCTGATACTACGTTGAACGGGTATGCATTGAAGCTGTGAATTCGCGTGACAATGGTGGTAGTTTCTGTGTCTGATTCAAATACAAGGAAAGGATTCTTGAAGATTTATGTTGACATTTTGAAGTGTTAATCATATGCTACGTTGGTGAACCTGACTTGACATCTCTCTCATATCCCCTACGACTCACCTTCAACAGAGTATTTTCCAAGTTGTGCAAGGGAGCTGGCCTTTGCCCAAACCAATAGGATCTTTTAAGCTGCATCCATGTTCTTGGGCCTGCCAGCACGAGCATTTGAGAATGATACGTGCCACGGGTTCGGCGCCTAGTTCATCACGTTCAAGTTCAAGACCGCCTCCACCTCAGATTGCCCACCAGAGAAGAACATGATTCCAGGAACGAATGGTGGAACTCTTCTTCAGAGAAGGTTCAGGTTATATTGGGCAATAGTTTCGGGACTGGCTCTCTCCTTACACTTGACACCAAGGGTAACCACTCTCGGCTTCAGCAGAATGCCTTCGAACATCTTGTTGTTCTTTGCTAGGTAGAAGAACACCTTTGGTATTCTTCAAACAAATCTGTTTATATTTATTTTTTATGACATATAGTGAATGCTCTTAAAGGCTGAATGGTGTTGTGAGTGTGGATGCATACTTAACACTATCCTTTGGTCATTGCGCTCAGCCTCCTCCCACAATCACGCATACCTTTGGTCACTGCGCTCAACCTCCTCCCACACTCACGCATACCTTGGGCTCCCATACATAGTCGGCCCACTGTCTTGGCCCACATTGGTTGGAGAACTGGACTCCTGCAAATCGAAGTCTTGATGGCTTTGGGTCTAATCGCTGCAAGGGCCATGCAGTGAATGGCGATGCAATGAAAATATGAAGGTCATGTTTTGTATTATGGTGATGACATATATGTGTGTTGATCATTGTAAATCAGGTGCGGTGTTTTGAAAACCATTCTGAGTTATTCCATTCTTTAAAGGTTGAAGTTTATGCTTGAGGGGAGAGAGAGAGCGCTAGCTCTTAATGCATGGGAATGTATGTGATGTCAATTAAGTAGTTTATATTCCTAGCCGTGACAACTTAGTTAGGAAGCCGAGCTATTCCAGATTTTATAATTCCACATTTCATTGTATGTTACTTAGAGATAAAGAAGTTTGTGTAGTCCCCTATTGCAACAGGCAACATCAACTGAACCTAACTCTATTGACCAGAAGTGCAAACATTTCATCAAAGCATCAACATCCTAAAGAAAATTTCAAATCAACTTTGAAAAAGAAAAAAAGGTGACTAGATATTAAAGTGGGTGTGGCTCCTTCCTCATTAATCCATAGGTGTCATCAGTTTTTTAAAGGTGTAATTTTGACAATGGAGAATATGGCTCAAATCACTGAAGTTTTAGAATTCTTGAAAACTTTGATGCATTCTACTGATCATGATACAGTGAAAATCAACAAGAAGACTCTTTGTGATATTAAAACCTATCTGCAGTATACACAAGAAAAGGTAGAATTTTTGGAGCTTGAATCTTAGCTTAGCTTCAGCAAGAAGAATTAAAACAGAGTCGTCATCATTCTGAACCTGTTTCTGTTCAGAACATTGAAATAGACTCCCATAAGCAACAAGTTGATTAAGATCTAGTGCCCAATGAAGTAGCAGAATTGCATGCAGACGCAAAAGTTCAGCCAACACTTCCCAAGCCAATCATCAGACCTTGTGAAGAGCTTGTCCATAACAAGCACATAATAGGTCTTGGATATGAGAAGGACGTGTCCTTTCATATTCCAGATTACTCAAAGCCCATCCAGTTTCAGAGTGTTGGATTCCTTCATGACAATTCACATTCAGCGGTTCTCGATTTTGCCCTTCCTCCATAGCAATAGCAACATCAACAAATTGTGAAAAGCCAACATTGTGACCGAGTTGGCCATTTGAAAAATCACTGTTTTGATCTTCATCCATGTAAGCATTGTCATAAAACTAGTCATTCTTCAAATAGATGCTTGAGAAACAAACCTCCTACAAGAACAAAGATTCATCTTGGATGGATCACTTCTTGGTAATGGACATCAATAGCCAAGAAGATATTTCTCTCATACAACATGGTTTTTTCTCGAATATTGAAAAGTCTTGTAGTTGAGATCTCTTCCTCTTCTCACCTTGTATCTGACAAGGGGGGAAATGATGGTCATCTACAAGCTTCAAAGCCACATCAAGCGAGCTTGAGCCACAACTTGCCATACCAGATTCAGAAATGTAGCCAGAGACAAATATGTCCCTGAGCATGCCTTCAGTCAGTGATACCTCTTCAAAGAATTGGGGACACTTCCTCTAGTAGAAGACTTCATCTTCTTGCCAGTTTTGAAAGAGTTCCAGGAATTGCATTAAGCATTCTAGAGTTGTTGGTCATCCTTAAACCATCACAGGTTGAGACCATCCCTTTTCAGGTTGAGGTTCTCTCTTTTATGCGGGTGAGACCTCTCTTTCATGGTTGAAGGTTTCCCTCTTCAAAACATCAGGAGCACTTCCTCTAGTAAAATACCTGAGCTTCATGCGAGACCTGAAAGAGTTTCGGGAACTGCACTAAGTGTTCCAGTGTTGGTGCTCAACCTAGTGTTGCCATGCATTTTTGCACATTTTGTATTAAAACTCTCTTCTTGGACTCATACATAACCCTTCGGATTAAGGGGAGGAATGTTGGACACCTAATCCTCTATGGGTTGGTGTAGAATGTGAACAACCATGAGAGTCCAAGAGACCTTGGGATGTGGAACCCAACAGTCAGACCAATGTACTATAAATGTATATCATTGTCAAATAATAGACAGACTCTCCTGTTTATCTTTAATATTCTGTTGCTGCCATGTGTGTGTTTAACAATTTTATTTCTTCGTCATTATGTTAGTGTTCTTTTTATCATCAAGACAAATGGAGATCACAAACACAAGAAAAGGACACAAGATGTAGGCACTTAGCCAGGGTAAAACCCTTATGAAGGGGAAAACCCAATCATACTCTTCCACTAGTACATTCATATCAGGTTGAGACAACCAAGACCCTTTTGACCAAAACATAAATTCCTTCCATCCACCAAGTCAACTTCCATGTACTAGCTTCTTTCCTTTAAGTCAAGGTGGGTCTGCTCCTTCAAGAATCTCAGCCCGCTCTGCACTTCTGAAGCTATGTCTGTACCTTTGGCCCTGTGATAAATCTTTTAACTTGTTTTACATGTGTGGCAGAATCTCAAAGATCTCTTTGTGATAATAAGCAACTCCGTCTTGATGATGATAAACAACTTCTTCTTGGACACCTTCACACTTGTATTTTCAGATAGACTTCATGAATCGAATCTTCTTCAAAACTGGTCGGGTACCATGGCTATATATAGAGGTTGTGTCTTCATTATAAGGCTGACTTAATAGTGTGTTTGAGGCCGACTTGTTAAGTGAGGAAGCCAACTTGGTGGAGGACAGATAGGACACATAAAATAATTTCCTTTCTTGACTTTAAGGAGCCCAAGAAGGGTCTAGAATATAATAATAATGATAGTGACTTAAGACATAAACCTAGAAACCTACAATGGAGGCTTTGACCAATAGACCATTGACCCAAGCATGAAACCCATGCTTTAATAAGTCAATTTCTTTTATAAAAATTCCTTTTTCTTTCTTTTGATAAATACATTACATCATAACAAATAAAATTATGAAGGCTGACACTAGTTACATTCTTTAATAGGACATACCTCATATAAATAGAGGATCCCTTCACTCACTCTTTTTATCATCACACATGTGAATTTGACCTCTCTTAGAAGATTGCAAATTGCCTTTGTCCTTTCCCATGCTTGGTAAATATGTGATTTATGGAGCATGTTGCTATTGGAGATTGACTATTGCATTGGAGATGCCTTTTTGGGATTGAAAGAAGGCTTTCCTTCCATGAATTTGTAAGTTTATTGCTAATTTTTCATTAATTTTGCATGTGAATGTTTTAATGCTAGGATTTCTATACGTTCCATGACGGAAGGCTTATTGTTTATTGGAAATCTTGGTAAATTTTTGCATGTTAAATATATTCTTCCTTGAAAACTATAAAAGAACTCCTAGTGTGCATCTTCTATTTAATTTCTCCCCTCACAAAAAAATAGTTAGGGTTTTAGAAGAGGAAAACATATTTGCTCCCCTCCCTTACTCTAGTCAATTTTCTTTTTCTTTGAAATTTTCCTAATGCTCCATTTTCTTAAGTAGGAATAGGCTTTGGCCAAAGCTGTGCTGATAAAAATTTATTAAAAATGAAATATTTTCCATTCTTTTATATCTCCTAGGATTTTTAAGGTAAGCTACTAGGGCTTTTCTAGGGCCAATTTGCTTCTAAGCTCATTTTGGACGGATGTTTGTGAATGAAAACTTAGGGTTTCCTCCATATTCCTTTTAAATGCAAATTCTTACTTTTGTTGTGGCGAATCCTCCCCGTAGAGGGCTGATGCCATCCTTCCTAATCTATTTTATTCCCTAGAAACCGTAAACCCTAGCTTAGCTTCAACCTGAAGCCTATTTGAGGGTTTATCTTGTGTCTTTGTTGATCTAATAATTCTATAAGCCCTTTCTCTAACTTCTACATGTCTATGTATTCCTTTATCATTGCATATCAATAAAGCCCAAGCTTGTCGAAGTGTTTAGCTAGTCTGGGGTTAGGATTCATTACTCCTTTATACAGATGAATTGTCCAGTTTAAGGTATCTTTCTATTACAAATATAAATTATATAAAATAAAATAAATATAAATAATGTAAATATAAATAATCAAGTAATGATTATGTTAAATAGTCATTAGTTAAGTGAAAAGGCATGTCTAAAAGACATGCCCAATTATGAAAGGACACTTGCCTAGGTATATAAGAAGGGCCTCATTGTAACATTCAAGATCCTTGTATGCTTTACATATATTAATAAATTATTATTACAAATTCCTTTTGTGTATTTTACATTAAAGTCACCAAGCTACAATTTTGTTGCTTCAGTGGTATTAGAGCCATGCGAGTCTTTGAACATTATCCATAGCACAATATAACCATGTGAGTCCTTGAACTTTATCCATTGCACATTATGCCATTAGGTTTATGTCCCGAATTCATTGAGCAATTTAATAATATTTAAGAAAAGCTTCAACAATTAGAAAAATCACGTGCAAAAGTTATTGCATGTCTAAAGGAATCGATAATAACGAAGATGATAGCGACAATGAAGAAACAGAAGAAGGTGAAGCATGAGAAGAAGATTTTGATCAAAATGATGATAATGAAAATGAATATGTAATAGATAATGATGAATATGAGGAAGGATATAGATTAAGATGATGATCCAAATGAAGATGATGTAGATGAGGATTATCTTGAGAAACAAGAAGATTAACTATATCATAACAATGAGGAAGATGTTGAAGAAGACATTGATGATGATGAAGAGGAAAATGTGGAAGAAGAAAAAGAAGAAGAAATTACTCTTATTGAAGAAATTGATATGAATATGGAAAATTTTGAAGAAGAGGTTATGTCAAATACGGATTATGATAGTGAAGATGAATATGTGGCTTTGCATGCTTTTCAACGTCTTAATACCTAGATGCAAAGAGCAATTTTATATCCTTTCCTTAGTACGAGGAGCAACATCCATCAATGCCTAAATATTTTACATCAAATTTTACAAAACATCTTCATAGGACAGTTAATACTCCACAGCTTGCAGCTATTTAGTGGGCTACTGTGCATATTGCTGCTGGTACTAATGGAGTTGGGTTTGCTAGGCAGGAGGAGCGTTGGCCTTTCACCTTGGTATCAAACACACTAAGAGAGGAGAGATTTGGGTCAGACAAAAAGATTGAAAGCTACTCTTCGAAGCAAGAATTCAAGAAAAAAATGAAAATGAAAAAGTTTAAGATGATGCTGGAAGCTGGGGCAACCCTTCCTATAGCAGAATAAAGGATGCAATTGCTTGAATTGATGAGAAATAATGATGTTGTTGTTGTTAGTGGTGAGACTAGGTGTGGACAAACAACTCAGGGTCCTTAGGTTACTCGGTCTTGTTATTTGTCTAACGTTAGAGAAGATATCGGTTTCCCATGATTGCGGCGGTAGCTCTTTCGTGATCTGCTGGGTATGGATGTGCTCCCTCCAATTGGCTAGCACAAGCGAATTATACGAAATAGTTTAAAAGGGCTAAAATTTTTGATTATTTTTGATGATGTGGATGGTGTGGAAAAAATCAAGAGTTTACTAGATGTGCATGCGTTGGAACATGGTAGTTTGATTGTAATAACATGTCGTGAAACATATATACTCATAGGTTCTTTTGTAGATATTTTGTTGAATGATGTAAAACCATTGCAAAAAACGCATGCCTAAGACAATATCGACTGCATCCACTCTTGACTTCATACACTGCTCCGCATCCCCTCTCTGTTGTGCCTTCCCCCCAACAACTTCCACAGATTGTGCCACTGTCAGTCTGCGCCTCTGCCCTTGCCGCGCTGCCTTCCCACTGTTTGATGGCTACTGATCCAGACAAACCGAAGAGGAAGCCACACACACACTGTCGTTAAGAGAGGTTGCTACCTTGTCGTCAAGCGGTGTGCCCGGTCGAAGGGTCAACGACTATGGCCTGGTGTTGATTCACATGGGCTCAGTCAAAATAAATTTGTGGCTTGGTCAATACATAGTATAACTGTATACATACATCGTCTTTCTTTCTTTGCAATAGTGAGTTTGATGATGTCGACAAGCTCCCTACGTTTGGGGATTCGAGTTTCTATAGCCACTGGGAGTAGCAGAGGAGTAATATATATGATCTCGTGCTGCAAGGCAACAGAGCATTTCGAGAAAACAAATTTGAAGTGGCCATGAGTATATTTCAATAGCTCACATAACTTGCCTTGAAGGATGCAAAGAAACTACATGAAATCCAAAGTAGTTGGCCAACATCATATTATCAGAAAACAATATCACTTATCCTGCTAGAATGATATGGTGATGCCAGAGAAACGTGTCTTTTCGGGCTGTAGGTTGATCCATTCAACATTCCCTTGAAGGCAACATTGTCTGAGTTAAATAGACGATTTGGGTTAGGGTTGTTGGTCGATATGACAAATAGGATTAAATGGGCCAAAATCCAAAGAACTAATGCCTTTGAATGTAGTCTATGTTTGAAGTTGCTTTATGATCCTGTGACTACTCCATGTGGACATATATTCTGCCGTGCCTACCTTCTTCAATCCATGGATCATGGTAATAAGTGTTGGACTTTGCATAAACCAATGCTCCCCGTGTGTTTCGAGACATGGACTAACCGCCTCTTGTGGATGCTTATCTCTGGTGATGTGATCATTACCAACACCTGCGGGTTTTCATCTAACAACAATCGTGATTCCCAACAATTGGTTTTAGAGCCAATACCTTCACTCAAAGCATAACAGCTTGAAGATTGATGAATTGGAACACAAATGGCAGAGCCAAGGAAGAATGTCTCCAATCCTCCTAAAGATGTGTCTCCCTCAACCATCGAAGTTGAAATCAATCAATTTGTAAAGGTTCCATGGTTCAATGGAAACTTTTATATATGGGAAGTAAGAATGAGGAATTTCTTAAAGAGTCAAGGCATTAAACTCTGGAAATCGGTGATTGCTGATAGCATGATGGATGGAAAATCCAAGGAGTACAATGCAAAATCAATGAAGGAAATCTTGAATGGGCTACCAGATTCTATGAAAAACAATTTAGAAAAATGTTCGTCAGTAAAGGGTGTATGGGACAAACTTCATGACCTTCACTCAAAAGGAGCATTGATCATGACCACTAGTCAAGAAGATGATGGAAACCAAGAAGGAAATCCAGAACCCCTCATGGAAGCTGAAAATGAGAATGATAACATCAAGGCTAAAGAAGACCTAGAAGAT
Source organism: Pinus taeda (assembly GCA_000404065.3). NCBI lineage: Eukaryota > Viridiplantae > Streptophyta > Pinopsida > Pinales > Pinaceae > Pinus > Pinus taeda. Next base: position 4,686 of record APFE030551881.1, on the reverse strand, counting down.
GAAGAGAATGAAAAAGATTTTGAAGAAGATCTCCTCACTAAACTTATGGTTGCCATGGAAGAGATTATCGATTTGAAAAAGGAAAATGAGGAACTTAAGAGGAAAGCACTAGATGGTGACCAAGACCAAACAAGGAAGGAAGTTGACCTTGTTAAGCTTCAAGTACAAAGGCACAAAAACTTGAACAAACTTGAAGCAGAGATTGGTCAATACAAGGAAGAGGTCTCCTCCCTTAGATCTCAACTAGAAGAAGCAAGGAAACAAGCAGGAGCTAAGAAGGTGATGGAAGCTTTGCACTCATAGAAGGACTAGTTGATGAAGTAGAAAAGGAGATAACTTGCAGAGATGTTTACAAGAACACAAGGAAAATAAGGCTCATCAAAAGGACTATAGAAAGGAGAATGTTATGCAGTCGAATATAGCTCAGTGACTTAAGGAGATGCACAGAGATACAGAGGAACTCAGATATGAAGAAAGATAGCGAGAAAGACAATTTCAGTGACATTTTCTCTTGATTCAGACTATGAAGACCTCGTAATTCTGACTGTGGAGACAACAGATACAGATTGCAGATGCATAAAAACTTTGACTTGGACACTTGATGTATATCTATTTGGAATTTGTCTGGAAGCATTGAAGGAGCAACTTTAAGGTTGATACTTGAAACATCTTGAGAAAGTTCTTACTTTTGGAGTAGCATTCAAAACCATGTTGAAGCAGGCATCGTTGTCCACACTTGAGCATTATTAAAAACAAACTTTAACGATCTGTTTGGGACATTCTTGGAGCAACATTGTTGAAGCCATGATAAAGCAACAATCCTTCTATCTTGAAAAGAAGAGCAGTTTGACAGAGGGAGCAACTCGTGAAGGGGAGTACATGGGCACCCCATTTGCCATTGATGTGAAAGGGAGAGAGAATGTTGAAAGGGAAAGAATATTTCCATCAATGACAAAGCGGGAGATTGTTGATCTAGATTGTCATTGATGTCAATATGGCAATATTCTAGATACTAAATAATGATGTCAAGCCAAACAGAGCATATCCATGAAGCAACAGGAGCAGTAGACCCAAGAGGGATAGCGAGGAGGAAAGATATCGTAAGTCATCAAAAGAGAAAGGCAAAGAGTAAGAGGAAGAAGTTCATCGGAAGGAGCAAAGAGGAACACACAATGAAAAAGGAAAGAACTAAGAAACAAAGAGGAACACTCAGCGGAGGAGCATAAACAGTGTTAACGGAGGAGTTAATAGTAATATTGAAGAAATAAGCGGAGGGAGTATTAAACCATGGAAACCCATTAAAATGCCTAACACGTAATAAAACACATCGGCGGCTTTATATCGACAACTTTACCAGCGGTCTATTATGTGCCACTACCCAAAACCCCTGATGTGATATGTACTGTGGACCCGAAACAAGTTATGGTAACAACCCCATACAATATCGCATCCGTCGCATAATCACAAGCCATAAAGGGATGTTATGTTCAAATCCGCTGATTGTGATATATATACGAACCCTTGTGATCATTACAATTCACCTTAAAGAAACTTCGCATTCGCCTATCAGAATTGTCATATCGCAAAGTCTTAAAGGATGTCACACCGCCGATCGCGATAAGGGCATGCAACTCCAATTGTCGATTGCGATAAACTTGACGGACCACCGATTGCAATGAAGTTGTGGACCCGACGGATCTATTGATGACTGTTTAATATTATATTGTGTCCGCTTCATCGGCAGTATGAGTATCGACAATGTTACATCAGTAATATTAAAGGTTGTGATTGCGGGACCTCCGAAAGTTACGATTGCAATTGATGACGTGGATGTGGGACCTCATTGGGTACGGTCTCTCCTATGAAATTTTTCGTACATAAAACAAGTGGTATCAGAGCGTAGGTCACGAGTTTGATACACATCCAGCTCGTGCTGGGTTGGAGATTGTTGGACATTGGATAAACCAACACTCCCCGTGTGTTGCGAGACATGGACTAACCACCTCTCGTGGATCCTTATCTCTGGCGATGCGATCATTGACTAACACCTGCGGGTTTTGGTCTAACGACAATTGTGATTCCCAACAATAAGTGCCCAGTGTGTAGGATAATACTACTACTATGTCCTAGGACATACCCTTTAAGAATAATTTTCTTGAGGAGCATGTTGAACAAAAAGATGAGTAGGAGACCCTAACACATTTAGGAATTCATATTGCCTCTACGGGTTGGTCGATATAACATTTACGCTTACACGTCCTCGAAAAATGTGGTTCAATATATATATATATATATATATTATTATATATATATATTATAATATTAAATTCAATCACACACTTACCATATCAAATTAATATATATAAATTATAAGATTAATAAATTAATAAATTAATTAATTTATTATATAATTAATTCAATTATTAAAAAAATTATATTAATATTATACTTGTTATTATTATCTAAATAAATAAATAAAAATAAATAAAAAATTAGAGTTTAAAAAAAAGAAATATTGGAGGTCAATATAAAAAAAACCTAGTTCCAAAATAATATCACCAGAGAAGTATACATGTTGAAGTACTAGTGACTAGTCACATTTATCAAAAATGAGATGAGCAAAGTGAAGACAATTGTTTGAGATTATGATGAAGAACACTATCAACGTTGAGCTTTGAGGACAAAGCTTTTGAAGGGAGGGGCAATGTTACGGATATAAATTATATAAAATAAATATAAATATAAATAAATGTAAATAATAAATAATCAAGTAATGATTATGTTAAATATCCATTAGTTAAGTGAAAAGGCATGTCTAAAAGACATGCCCAATTATGAAAAGACACCTGCCTAGGTATATAAGCAGGGCTTCATTGTAACATTCAAGATCCTTGTACATTTTATATATGTCAATAAACTATTATTACAAATACCTTTTGTGTATTTTTACATTAAAGTCAACAAGCTACATTTTTGTTGCTTCACTTTCCCTAGTCTATTTACATCACCAGGAGCCCTCTATCAAGAATATCCTTATAGGTGAATATAGGGAAGCCTCCCTTGTGGTGAAACTCCACTAAACAACAGGATGAAGATTGTTGAAGCGACAATGGCAATCCTTCCTCATTGTTGCTATAGGGTTTGGCCCTTTCCTCGTGAATCCAGGTTCCTCTCACAAGGCATGCTAGATTTTGCGGCAATAGGGCACTCATTTATAAATGAATCATATCATTCATTCATACATTATTCAATATGTTATCCTCAATGGATTACTTTACATTCCAAGTCATCTGGATATTTAACTGTGAGCCAGGTTTCGCTCACACCTTCATTTGCTATAATCTCAATCTATTGTTAATATTAATCATAATTATAGCCAATCTTACTTGGTTTCCTTGTCCAACTAATACTCGTATCAGTGAGGCAACACATGCTTGTGTGGTCAAAATTTCACTTATAAGTAACTATTCCGACATATAAGTACGTATTTGTACATGTAATAATTGGTGAATGATGCAAATTCTTCAGCTGGAAGAACCATCTAGTTCTTGGAGATATCATTATCCTTGATAAGGACTTGTTTTGTAATACCAATATTGGCGCATGCTTATCCACATTTAAAAAACAATTGGGAATTGTGGTCGTGAATGTCAATTATGTGTTGAAGATTATCATTGAATTATCTTTATATCTATGTTGCAGGAAACGTGGCATAGAGGTCCATTTCTGTACGGAAACGGGTACGAAACGCGGAAACGCGTTTGGTACGGCCGTGAAACGCGTTTCCAGCCGTACTGCCACGTTTCCCGAAACGGAAACGTGGCCAGTACGGCCAGAAACGCGTTTCAGGGCTGTACGACCCATATTTCCTCATTAACTTGTGTTTTTTTTTAATTTTTTTAATTTATTATTTTTTAATTTACTTTTAGTGTATGTTAGTGACTTCTAGTTGCTTCTAGATGTGTGTCTAAAATTATAAAAGTGAATTTTTGCCCTAGTGTTGACATGCAGTTCCTCAGGAAGTTTGAGGCATATGCTGTTCATGGTAATGTTAAATTCTTAAAGTAAAAGTGATATTCTCCTTTATTTTTCATTTTCATCCTTTTACTTAAATTTTTAACATTACCATGAAATGACTCAGGATGTTTGAGAGTGGTTTCGCCCTCATTGGATTTCATATGGAGAAAGTAGAATTTTAGATCTCACTCAAAATCCAGTAGACTTATTTGTTTTTCAGGATTTCAGGATTGGGGGGATTGCAATCTTTCCATTGGATTTTATCATGTACTAGGGTATGGAACTTGTATTTAATCAAGAGAACCAAGCCTTCTATGTAGGGGAAACTCCCAATAATCAAGAGCATGTAGGGTACTAGGGTATGTAACTTGTATTTAATCAAGAGCATTAAGGTCGTTCTACGATGTAGGAGGAGACTCCCAATACAACAGTGGTCCTTCTAAAGAATGGGATGTGGATGCAGAAAATCCTGATTTGGATCTCTCTCTTGCAGCCTTATAGTCTTTATTCTACTTGCAACCTCATATATTAATATAAATAAAGGCTGATTTTGAGATTTGGATATATAATAAAGGTTGCTTTTGGATATTATGATATTTTTATTTTCATTATGTGATCATTCATGAGTAAATGTGATGTAAATTTAATCTTAATGTTTAAATGTAATAA
>APFE030551872.1:56379-83300 GCA_000404065.3 Pinus taeda | reverse complement strand
AATTACAAATAAAATAAAATTGGAAATTGGAAATTAATTAATAATAATAAAAATCATCCAAAACAAAATCAAAGGATAAATAGTCCTAAATGGATAAGTGAAACAATGACACGAATTAAATAAATGCATTATATGAGAATTTAAAATGAAATAAAGTAATAGGAAAAGATATAAAATGAAAATAAGAAAATTAGGAATGTGTGTGGGGAATAAGATGATTGAAATGAAATTTAGGAGTTGAGCTAAAAACAACAGCAAGAGGGGTGATTGGAATTAAAAGGGAGAAATCGAGAAATATAATATGAAATTAAGAATTAGTTAAAACGATAAAGAAAGAAAAAGAGAAGTATTGGGAAAGAGGTATATAGAAGAGAAAAGTCAAAATTTTATTTTAGATAAAAGGTGGAAAATTTTAATGAGTTAAATGATGGATATTGGATTTCTATGAATTGTTAGTGGATCTTGAATAATGTTCAAAAAATTTCTACATGAGAAAGTTAATACAATATTCAAGTATTATAATAATGCATATGTTTCAACATAATTATTGGTGGATATGTTACAACCCTAAGAAAGTGTTGTTTCTATTGTTCCTTCGAAGTTTGTGATAACTCCTCTAACACCTACCATTAGAGTCAATAAAACATTAATGAAACTGCAATAATAAATTATCTAAGTTAAGAGTAGATATTAAAAATAATGAAACCATAATAATAAATTATCTAAGTTAAGAGTAGATATTAAAAATGGGTTAGATTGACAAATTATTTGGGTAGAATAATTTTATTGTAATAGAAATACATGTCCATTCATGGGAATGTATTTTCATTAACACTCAGAAATATTAATTAATTAAGGATGGACCCTAATCATATATGCAATAACGCCAAAACAATTATAAAAAATCTACCAAAATTGTCCTATAATATGCTAACGTTGTCCTGTAATATTAATGAATACCTTGTCTATACACCCACTAATAATTTAATTTAATTTGTTTATCCTCAAGACCAAAGGGGCATTTAGACCATTATTGATTTGATCGATTAAGTGAAGAATTTTCAACTCAAGGAAAAGCAACTTTTATAAAAGGAATTGAAGTATGGTGAATGAGTCGACCATGATGTAAATTACAAACCCACCCAATTGTATGAAAGATATGTTGGGTTGGTATTCATTTTTAAAGTTGATTATGGTATTAATTTATTTATTTTAAATTATCATTTATTTTAAAGGATGAGAGTGAAGTTTAATATAATAAGGTACGAAGCCATTACAGCAATATTTTTCATTACCATCTCACTTGCAAAGTATTGAACCTAGACAAAAAAGATAACAATTATTCTAACCAACCACCCATGATAGCCCCCATTAATTATAATACTAATTAATTTAATCATATCTTGTGTGAAATTTGTATTAAACTTAAGCGGAATAGATAACAATCATTGTAACTAACCACCCAAGATAGCCACCATTAATTATAATACTAATTAATTTAATCATATCTTATGTGAAATTTATTGTACTAATAAACGTGATCTATTTCAAAATAAGATTTGTAATTTTAACCTTTTAAAAAATAAAAAAAAAAATATAGATAATCTAATTAAATAATTTAAAAATAATTTTATAATATATATTTAAATAAATAAAATTAAAAAAAAACCGTTTTTTTTTCCTACCTCCACACTCACATTAATACAAATTTTCAACCTTATAAATAACACATATATATTTTAATTACAATCCACCTTTATTAACATTGATATTATAAATTTTAATATAGTTATTCTAGTTAATTATATAGATGAAAATACAATTTTCCCAAAATCCTTTCAATTAGGAAGCTTTTACGAGATTGAAAGATTACATAGAAGCGCATGAAGGGATTATAGTGTAAGAAGTTAAAGAGGTAATGGGAGTTACAATTTCTTTGCAACTCCATTTATTTTATTTTTTCTAAAGTGAGGAACATGCAAAGAAAAGGCACGTGGATTTTGGAAATCCTAGGTATGTGTATGTGAACTTTTAGATCATTTAGTAAGTTAATAAAGCTAAAATAATATTTTCCTTTTCGATGGATGGATGTTGTGTTTTATATTTAATGTTTTAATGGTTGCTTGTAGGTGTATGTTCGTATAGTTTTTTGGGTAGTTAATATTTAAACTAGCAATTGTCTCAAAAGGTACAAAGAGAGGTCGATAGGAATATAAATTAGAATTGTTGAATTTCTCTAGAAGAGATGTTGGTTCAAGCCTAACGGATGAGCAATTTGAGGTGGCTAAACGCCTTCTAATTGTTTTTTTATTATGGTAAAATTATATTGATAATTCATTGGTTTTGCTTTCAAAAGCTTGAAGGAATTTGAAGAGCAGGTATAGAATTGCTTTGTGGGATTTGATCCCAAAACCACTAATTTGTAGATATATACTCAATGAAATGTTAATTGGTTGAAACCCTACACAAATGTTTGATATAAGCAAATAAGTCGAAAAGGTTGAAAGGCTTAATTGGTTTGTGGAAAACCTCGTTTTCTCGGACTGGATTATTGTGCAATTACTTTTCTTTAGATGTTTTGTTAATATCTATATTACATTGAACACATTGAATGTCTTATTTCATTTTAGAGTAAGTTAATTACCCAAAATTAAGAAACCTCTATAGATGGCCAAGCATCTACGAAGCTTTCTAGTGACCAAGGCAATAACCACCATGACTATCCCCTACCATTGACAATGTTTCTCTACCCAACCAGATTGAATACTTAGAGAGGGAGAAGCAAGCCAAGTACACAAATAAATTGCCTTTGGAAAGAATTATGCACATACATAGAGAAAAATCCAAATACTCTACCAGAAGAAAGAAAGTTGTCCACACAAATTTGTTAAATGGATCCACTTTGTCTGCTTGTTCAAAGTGAAAATAATGAAGAGTGGTTTATATGTAAAGACAAAGAAACTGAAATGTATTTCAATAATGAAGAAATAAATCTCACGTTTCTTGTCTCATGTAATGAAAAATCGCTTTATATAAAGAAATAAACATTAAAAATTAAGAAATCTTGATGAAAAATTAATAAAAATATAAATACTCATTTGTTTAAGTGGAATGCATTTGTAGACATGATTTGTATTGTTAAGACACTCCTAAGTGTTAAGTTGTTGGTTTAATTTTCCGCCTTACCGTGGGAAATTGAATATTAACACAGTTGAAGAATTGTTATGGATAATTTTAGATTTCCACGTCATTTTTGGTCCGGTAGAGAGAGCATTGATAATTTGTTGCAGTGATCATATGTATGTAATTGATCTTTCAATTTGTTATAACTATCATATCATATGTATGTAATTGATCTTTATTTTTTTATTTTTATTTTACAGTGTACATATTATTAAAAAAAAATGTATATAGCTTTTCAAATTTTGATTGTTTTTTGAGATTTACGGGCCTTAATTGATCCTTCAATTTTTTACAATGTACATATGATTCAAAATAAATGTGTGTATAAATTTTCAAATTTTGGTTGTTTTTGAGATTTACAAGCCTGAATTGATCTTTCATTTTTTTATTTTTACAGTGTACAGAGTATTCGAAAGAAATATGTGTATCTTTTCAAATTTTAATTGTTTTTAAGATTCACAGACATTAACCAAAGCTCAGGGAAATAGAACACTAAGAGGCCTTAGATACGAATAGGCATCATTTCCTTGCTGCAAAATCAGTGTTGCAACTTTTTGAAGGTGATATTTCAGCGCAATCTCATATGGCTTAAGTGGGGGACGTTTCCATAGTCTTGCCTTTCAAAAGATTCAAAATGAGGAAGAGCTAGATATTTAGATCCTCCTGAATTTGTTATTTATATAGTATATTTTGTTAAGAATTTGACCTTGTGATTGCTGGGCAATGAAAACCCAATACTACCGGTGTTTTAGGTGGGTCCAGCCAAGGTCCACAAGTAAGCTTCATTATCAGTAACAGTCGTGCAGGAGCCGTGCAGGCCATTGTAGCGAGGAGCTTCATTGTATTATTTCGTATTGGGCAGACATGGTTTGGAAATAATTATTAAATGTCCAGTAAAATCCCCATTCAGAATCGATGCTATGTTTTGAATGATTTATTGTATCTGGAATATTTTTATTTGGTATCTAGGGTTTATCGCAATAAATTATTCTCAGTGAATGGTATCATGGAATATTGGACATAATTTTTTTATGAAATTTTTGAAATAACTTTGTTTATGACAAGGTTTTACTACGTAAATTATTTCTTGCAAGTTTCAAGTTTTAATTCCAGATTATTCGACAACGACATTACATAAATTCTGGAAATTTTCCTATTGAGATATATATTGTAGAAGATTTAAATTCTAAATTGTCTTATTAAGAGTAAAATGTCCAGCTAGAATATTACATCAGAATTTGAGATTGAAAACTAAAGGGTGAAGTTTGCAGGTGGGGAAATAACTATAACTACAGTTGGAGATTGAAGGTTTCAGTATGTGGGAAACTAAATGAAGTGTATTTGGTGGGTTGTAGATCTGTTTAATATTGGAAATAGAAGACAACCAGAATAATGATTTTTCTTCCTCGAGCAACAAAGGATTGAGTTTCCATCCAGATAAAACAGAAAAATGTGAAATGGGAGTTCACGACGTTGATGTAAGGGACTCGAGATCCTCCATATGCAATCAGTGTAGCCTAATGCACCGTTAACATGAAACATAGCACTTTGTCATACTTATTTTCGTATGGTAAAACAGAGTATCATGTATGGTGGAGTTTTTATACCACTAGAAAATTTTCTTGACAAAAGGCCATGTGTTATTGTGTGCATTCTTTTTTATTTGTTCATTTTCAGAGCATTTATATTTAGACCTTGAATGTAAGCATTATTGTTAGTTGTACCTTCTGATTTTAGTTGTTATCGAAACTTTTGATTTTAGGTGTCATTGAATTGTTATTATAATTATTTATTAACAGTAACAAAGAAGTATATTCTGAGAACAATAAAATACAAATAGAGAACAATAAATTACAAATAGAGTTTACAAATAGAGAATGAATACCACACTATTAGAAATGCAACTATCTCCATCCATGCTGAGGAAGCCATCACTCTGTTTGAATAACTTCATAGAATGAGTGGCTATAAACCTATATCTTTTTCCTTAACGTCCAATTTAGGTTCAAATTACTAATCAAATGTTGTCAACATGATTTCCAGTGCATTCCAAATTATATGATCTGTTTGTAGATGTAAAACTATTTTCATTGCATGATAATTGTTAATCAACTAAGAACCACTTTGTAGGAGTTGTATTTGTTTAGGAATACAACAATTATTATTACCATACACCCTATTTCATATTTATAAATGTGTTCCTTCAGGAATCAACATGAAAACATACAACTCCATTCTGTTTAAGCCTTGGAAAAGTACATCACTAACTTTAATATATTCTGATCTGTTCTTGAAGCCCAGTCCAGAATTTCCTACAAAGTAACTATATTCTCTCACAAGTATCTTAAGGGTCGAATATGCTGAAGGCAAGAATGCAAAAGATTTGTTGCTGCCTCAACAATGATCCCTTCACATCTACAAAGAAAATCTACAACATAAAATAATTATATCACCAAAATAGCCCACAAAATATTAAGATGTGTCAAGGAATCTATCCGTGACTGCTTCTGATCTTAGCGTGTAAAGTTCACCTTTACTTTGCAGAAGTACCATTAACTCTGGTAAATCTCTCTCCTTTTGTAACAAGGCTCTACAATGCAATATGAAATATTGTTACATTTAGATGTAATTTCATCATTGTAAAACGTTAGTGATAAAATAGAAATCACCTCTATGTATCATTTAGCAATAAACAAAGAACTTCAGTGGAAGCCTAGATTTCACATATGATATATAGCTAGATTATTTGAAAAACAGTGTTAGAAATGAATTATAGGGTATGGTGACTTTGGGTCAGCTTCTATTTTCAGAGGCAAGACAGTGAACACAGATTTTCAAAAAATAAAGATGATTTTTCACAAATTCAGAATTTGCTAGAGAAGGGCCAGTAATGCAACTAATTTTATGTAGAAACGATGCCTTAACCACCGTCTACCAGCAAATTACGTACATTTACCATTACAGGGAATCCATCTCGATGACGAATTCCACGAAGGCCATCTTGCAGAAGCTGGGAGACCCTGCAGCCCATGTGAACAAGAAACCCACCAACTTTGTTCTGGTTCATGAGGGAGGCCACGGGGCCTGGTGTTGGTATAAGCTCGTTGATCTCCTGCAAAAATCAGGCCACACCGTCATTGTATTTGATCTCGTTGCCTCAGGTCTACATCCCACGCACCCCGATCACATATCCTCATTACAGCAATACACAGAACCCCTTTTGGAGGCCCTGCGTTCAATTTCAGATTCAGAAAAGGTATCACAGATTTAAATCAAAATTTAATCCAATTTTGAATGATTTAAATCACAATTGAATCCAATTTTGAATTTCTGATGAAATATTGACACTTATCACGATGAACAATTGGTGGAAGGCAGTCATGGTGAAGATAAGAAAGGCCTTGAGCTGAATCTAAAGCAATTCTATGCCTTGTAGGCCAGTCGAGTCTGCTAGCTTTAGGTCCATGAAGGATATCTCCCAAGCTTCCATTGCACATGTATTCATACACTAGTAGGTTGCAATCCTCTCCAGAGATGCAGCACCAGATCTTAGCAATGTTCTTGTGCCAAATCCTCCCTAAAGACTCAGTTTCTGCTTGGAACCCATTGTCATATCCAGAGGCCTCAATCTTGGCCCTACCAGGAAGCCTCTTCACAGCTATTGTCTCACCATTGGTCATTTCTATCCTGTATACTTGTCCAGCCCCGCCACTGGCAATCATGTTAGTCTCATCCAAGGATACCAATATTTCTCCCTCACAAAAAACTAGCTTATGGAAAGTGACCACATTCCAAGCACTAAATTCAAGATTTTCCTTGTCCTTAACAACAGGAGACTGATAATACTTCTTGTAGAAGCATCCTAATCCAACAACCAACACCATAGCTGCTGTGGAAACAAGGATACCATAGAGTATCCATGTCATCAAATGATGATCCTCCTTTTCTAAGACACAGGGTTTGATATCTTAAAAATCTTCTCCACAGAGTTTGGGATTGCCTATAAATGCCTCTCTGAATTTACTCAAGCTACTGGGGATTATTCCAGATAGTTGATTGTTTGATAGATTTAGGAAACTAAACGTAAGGTTGGCTAAAGATGCAGGGACTTTCCCCTTGAGTTGATTTCTGGATAGATCAAGGTATATGAGGTTTTGGATATCACCCATTTGCATAGGTATTTCACCAGAAATATCATTTCCTTTCAAGTTAAGCTCTGTAAGTTGTTTCAGAGACCCAATACTCGACGAAATGTTACCAGAAATTAAATTTACTTGCAAACCCAATACATCAAGATTATGTAACCCATAAAGCGCATCTGGTATACTTCCTGAAATTTTATTATTGCTAGCATTGAAAACAGATAAAAGCCCTACCTTGGCAATCTCAGATGGAAGCTTACCTGAAAATCTATTACAGTCAATTTGTAGGTTAGATAAATTTCTAGCATTGCCAATATCTTTAGAAATGCTTCCTTCAAAGCTGTTAGAACTGAGATGTAGCACCGAAACTCTTGGAAATCCTCATAGACCCTTTTGAATTTCTCCATTGAACTTATTGATTGCCAGTCTAAACCGAAGAAGACTTGTACAATTCCCATATACCTCTGATATGCTACCATTTAGCCTATTGTTGATCACTACTAGAATTTGAAGCTTTCCCCCATTACAGAGCTGGGTTGGCAATGGCCCACTTAACTAGTTTTCAGATAAATCCAAAACCTCAAACTGGGTCTTGCTTCCAAGCTTATGAGGAATTTTCCCAGTGAGCGAATTGCGAAACAATTTCAGAGTTTTCAACAAGGTCAGCTCAGCAATCCCTACAGGAATCTCATCGGACAATCTATTTTCAAACAAATTCAAAGATTTTAGCCTAGTTAAATTGCCTAAACCCTTTGGAAGTATTACTAAGAGCATATTATCCGAAGCATCTAAAAATTCCAATGCCATCGTACCAATATTCTTAGGAATCTCACCCTCAAGTTTATTCTATTAAAGCTGCAAACTAACCAACTTTCGAAGCCTGTTGAAATTACGAGACCAAGGCCCTGTTAGATTATTCTTAGATACATTCAGAAGCTGAAGTTCCCTCAAATCCCCAATAGAAACAGGAATCCTCCCCTGTAAATTACACTCCATCAGCCACAGATTCTGCAACTTAGTCAATTTGCCAATCTCCACAGGAATAGGACCACTTTCAAACGGATTAAGGGCCAGATTCAGCTCCAGCAAGTTTGTTAGATTGCCTAGAAATCTAGGAATAGTCCCACCCAACAAATTGGAAAAGAGATTAAGTATCTGCAACTTACTCAACTAGCCGAAGGCAGGGGGAATGGGCTCAGTAAAATTATTGCCTGAAAAATCCAAGAGTTCCAGGTTGGGCATCTCTGATACAAAGCTGGGAAGAGAGCCTACTAGATAATTCTGAGACAAATCCAAGCGTGTCAGATTAGTACAGTCGGCGAGATCCTTTGGGACTTCCCCCTTGATTTCATTGTTGGCAAATGAGAGGACTGTGAGATATCTCAGGCTACAAACTTTTGATGGAAACGACCCTGCGACCAGAAAATTGTCAAATTCTAATCTCACAACGTGCCCTTCTCTGTCACAGTGGATGCCATTGAAGGCACATGGAGAATCACTGCTAACTTTAAACTGCCTTCTCAGTAATGTGTAACGTTTTGTTCACGGATTATAGGAATTTGTAACAAATTTGCGGATATTTCTGTCGGATTCGAGATCGCCATCATTATGGAGAAAGGCGTTGGCATAACAGTGTTTCGTTGAGGTTTTGCGAGACCCGGGCAATAGAACTCGCGCCAACTGCAAAGATTCTCGGTTGAGACCATGACGAGTAATTGAAGGAGACCATGAATGCCCGCTCATGCCAGGTGTCAATGTTAGAATCAAGCCTGAACACATACTAAGCAAATTTCCCAGTCCGCCAGGTGTCAGCGTGAGAATCAAAAGGACGACGAAAGTCCCTTTCAAAGGAAGGCCTATCGTCCTAATTATGATTACAAACTAAAATTGAAATTGGATTTTGAGTTTTTTAATTATTAATATTTAAATGATAATTTGACATTAGAATTAATATGATATTTTATATTTTAACAGTGTTTTTTTTAATTATATAAGAGATAATTTAGTTGAACCAACCAGTGTGGTTTATCTATGGAAAATGGAAAATGGAGATTCAAATGGGAACAAGCACATTTCAGATTGACGATTTCTCTTTATCGGGTACTTAATTTTTTGCTTTTTGTCATCCCCAGAAAACATTTTTCTCTGCACAATGACTCATCCTCTTCTACAAAAAGGTATGTTTGTTTATCACTTTATTGATCTTCTTATCTTCATGGGGCTGCACTATCAATATGGACCTGAAGGGTCATCCAGGAGTCTATGGTAGGTTATTGTATGTCTTGGTTCTTCCCACAGTTCTACTTACATCTCTATATGTAAGAGCTTTTTTCGAATCTGAAGTACTCTGTACAGCACAGTTTCTTTCTGCTTCATGCAATTTCTATGAACACACTATGTAAATACTCTTTATATAAATATAAATATCGTTTTTTTTTCGAAGAAAAGAAAAGAAAGAAAAAAAGTGTGGTTCATCTTCACATTTTTTTGTGATTTATGATAATTGGAAACTAAAATTGATATGGCATTTCATATTTTCTTGTGATTTAAGTTTATTGTTGACGATTTAGAGTATATTGTGCATGATTAGTTTGATGTTAATTTTAAATTAAGTGTTGAATTTTATTTATTGTATATTAAAAATAATTTATATTTGTTTTAATTTTGAATTATTTAGTGTCGAAGAGGAATTAATTTTTTTTTTGGAATTATTTTTTTTTCTAAAAAAAATTGTATTTCAAAAGATTTGATCTTTTTTTAGCCCTTAGTAGATCAAGAATTATGATGGATCTAAGTTCGTTTAATTATTAATAATTGATCATTATAATTATTAATTTTATTAATTTATTTTTGTTTTTATTTTTTATTTTATGTAATTCCATCTAGTCAAAATGTTTTAATTAATAATGTAAAAGAAAATTTCCTGCCTCCTCGCGCTCTGCTAGCGCTAGGGCTGTTGGCTGCTCCAGCGCGCCCCTGAGGCCTCTGCGCCCTCCCGGTCGACCTGCTTCGAGTTCTTTCAGATCATGGATGCCTGCGGGGACCCCGACCCCCCTCCCATTCCGCCTCTGGAGGTTCTAGCTTTCAGAACCATGGTTGTCGTTGGTCCAAAGCGCCCTCCCTCTGCGTCTCAGCAGAAGTTCGTTAAGAAAATGGACTCAATCCCATCTGTGGCCCTACCAAAAGAAGAAACTTGCAAAGCGGCTTTGAACCTGGCTGAGAGAGGTCTCATAGGTCAGTTCACGGGCCTCTGGCCTTCTCCCAAGTCGGTTGATGAATGGACTCAAAGGAACTAGATGCCATTGATCAAAGAGGGAGTCAAAAGTTATTTCGTAGGTAAGGGTTTCTTTGTGTTTGTCTTCAAAAACCCGGATGACAGAGTCTTAATTTTTAGAAATGGGCCATACTTCATGGGACCCCAGGGTCTTTATCTAAACAAATGGTCTCCTGATTTCGATCCCACCTAGGACGTCCCCTCTACTGTCCCAATTTGGGTTAGGCTCCCTCATTTGCCTCTCCATTGCTGGAATAAAAAATCCCTCCAGATCATAGGTAATGCGTTGGGAAAATACATAGACCAAGCTGTAAGAAAAGATCAGTATTCATGTGCTCATATCTGCATAGAAGTGGATCTAGAAGATGGGTTACCAGAAGCAATCAAACTCACTGTTGCTGGGTGGACGCATGTCTAGGAGTTGGACTACGAACAGCTACCTTTTAAATGCAGACATTGCCATGGTCACAGACACTTTGCAAAGAACTGCAAGAAGGCTGAGGAACGAGTAGACAAACAAAATGGGGAACAATGGACCCTAGTCCAGAAAAATGCAAACTCAAAAAAAGGCACAGGTAAAGGCAATACGACTGGAGATCCTAGCAGCTCCAAAACCAACCAAGAAACTGAAGCAACTCGAAATGGGAGAGAAAGCGCTCAGATCAATCAAGTAAATCTAACCCAGGAGAATGTGGAACAGGCAGACACACCACCTTCAAACAAAGAGGGAGGGGAAGCAATACAGATCGAAGCTAACCAAGGCAATCCCTCTAATCCTTCATACGTAGAAATAGCAAGGAAAAAACCAGTGGAAAGCTCTGGTTCTTTGGAGGATGAAACCTATGAGCGTCCATCGAAAAAAGCAAGAAGGAAATCCTGCAAAGAAAAGAGGGAGGAGGAGGCAGAAAGGCTCAAAACACAAGGAAGTCAGTCTACAATAGAAATGTCTATTGGGCGAAATACCAGACCAAGGCCTTCCAAGGGAGGCCCCAACCCTAGTAAATAACAAAACTCGTCTCTTGGAACTGTAGAGGACTGGAGAATCCCTCTATAATAGAAGCAGTTAAGGACCTTATGAAAGCAGATCCCTCAAACATTCTCATGCTCCAAGAGACCAAAATAGAAGGGAAAGCCCTTCTAGAGATCAACAGTTCAAAGTGGAATAAAAGAACAGGCGAAGCAGTCAGCTCAAGGGGAACCTCTAGAGGGTTGGAAACTCTTTGGACTGAAGACCTATTCCAACTGAATAAATATCATGAAACCCAGCACTGGATCTTCACGGAACTGAAGCACAATGCAAGTAAGTTGTCCATCTCTCTCTTCAATCTTTATGTACATGTCTCTTACTCTGAAAAACGAGAATGTTAGAATTCTCTCTCTGCCTTTTTAGAGTAGTCTTCTCCCAGCAATATCATTATAGCCGTGGATCTTAATATCATAATGAAAGCAAAAGAGAAGAGGGGGGGTTCCAGCATCAGAGACCCCATGCTGGCCAAGGTGGAGGAGCTATCTCAGTGTTGGGACCTTTTAGATTTCAATCCTGTCCGAGGCATTTATACTTGGTCCAATAATAGGGTTGGATTAGACCACATTTCTGCTCGATTAGATCGATTCCTGGTGCAAAGCTCCATAATGATGAACAAAAAGATCATCATCACAAAAATTCTGCCTAAACTTACCTTAGATCATAAGCCTATTCAGCTTCTCCTGGAAGATGAAGAAGACTTGGGACCTATTCCTTTTCGATTCAGCCCTCTTTGGATCGAGAGAGAGGGTTTTTTAGAGACAGTGAAAGCAGCATGGGCCAAATCCTTCTCGGGATCCTCAAGTTATGTATGGGAGCAAAATTTGAAAGCCACAAAACAAGCTTTGAAGGACTGGATAAAGAAACCAGCCCCTACTCCTACCGATCAAAGAAAAGAGGCAGTGTAGTCATTACAGTCCCTGCAAACAGATATGGAAAACAAAGATATCACAGCAAAGTTGTTGGAAAAAGAAATAAAAGCCCAATGATCCACATATCAATCTTTTAGAAAGGAAGAAGAATATTGGAGACTCAAATCTAGAAGTCTGTGGCTGAAGGCTGGGGATCGGAACACCTCCTTCTTCCATCGGCAATATAGAGCGAGATTGTCTAGGAATCATATAGCAGAAATCAAAACAGCTGAGGGCCAAGTCTGCAAAGGGTTCAATCAAGTCAAAGTTGCCGCCAAAACCCATTTCAGGAATCTATATAGAGAAGGAACTCAAAGCAACGATGAGGAAGCTGCTGACTTCCTCTCTAACATCCCTTCCCTCATCAGTCATGAAGATAACACAATCCTCTGTAGACCAATCACTGAGGAGGAAACCATTAACATAATCTGGTCCATGGACGCAGACAAGGCACCTGGGCCTAATGGATTCACAATCCATTTCTATAAATCTTGCTAGAATATTATCAAGGTTGATCTCCATAAAATGATAAGTGGGTTTATGAAAAAAGTCAAGGTAGGTGGAGGAACCAACTCCACTTACCTTGCTTTAATCCCCAAAGACACCAACCCTGAACCATTTGCAAGATTCAGGCCCATTTCGCTGTGTAACGCTTCTTATAAAATTATGGCTAAACTGTTAGCAAATCGGATCAAGCCATTGCTAAAAAGATTGATCTCCATTTCTCAAGGTGGTTTTGTGGAAGGTAGGCACATTCTGGACAATGTAATCCAAGTTCAGGAGACAATACATTCAAGCAAGCAGCAAAATGAGAAAGGTATGTTAATAAAATTAGATATGGCAAATGCTTTCGACATAGTTAATCACACATTCCTTAGCAATGTTCTTCTCTCCTTTGGCTTTTCGCCTCACTTTATTCATCTAATTAAAGCCTGCATTGACAATCCGTGGATTGCCCCTCTATTCAATGGTCGTCCAACCAATTTTTTCCAAGCTCAGAGAGGCATCAGACAGGGATGCCCTCTCTCCCCTTTCCTGTACATCTTAACGGAAGATTCCCTTAGTCGAAAGCTCACTGCTGAAAGATTAGTTGGTAACATTCCGGGTCCCAAACCTTCCAATGGAGCAGAACCCCTGAACCATGCACTCTTTGCTGACGATTCCCTTCTCCTTGGTGGAGCATCCACCAGAATAGCCAAAGCTTTTGACACAGTCCTCAGAAATTATTGCAGAGTTTCAGGAGCTTTAGTCAACGAGAGAAAAAGCAAAGTCTTCAGCTGGAATATAGACCGGCGTGAACTCACAGCCATTACTACTCTCCTCAGGTTCAAAGGCCAAGCAATATGGGACAAATTTAAGTACCTTGGCCTTCCCATCATATCTGGAGCCAACAAAAGATCGCTATGGAGCGAAATAATTTCTAAAATCAAAACTAAAATTGTTGCGTGGGGAGGCTACTGGTTGACTAAGGGAGGCAAAGTTATTTTAATCAAATCCTTGCTGTCTGCGCTTCCAATCTTCCAGGCAGCTTTTCTTCTTGCACCAAGAAACGTGATGGAGTAGATCTCCAAACTTCTCAAGGACTTCTTGTGGCAGGGAGGTAAGGGCAATGAAAAAAACGCATTTAGTGAACTGGGAAGTGGTCAAAAAATAGATGGCAAAGGGCGAGCTGCAAATAAGAGACCCCACACTCACCAATTTAGTGCTGGGAGGAAAGATTTTGTGGAAACTGATCCATGAGCCCACACACCCAGTTAGTGTCACTCTGTGTTCAAAATATGGACCCAACAAATCTCTCAACAATTTGTATAACGCTAACACAGCAAATTGCACACAGGTGTGGAAATTATGTTGCAAAAGCAGCAATTTCTTCAAAAAAATGGTCTACAAAATACCTGGCAACGGCAAACGTACTCATCTGTGGCTCGATAGCATCATGGGGAAAGAACCTCTGGCCAAAAATGTGGACATAACATATCTCAGAGACTGGCTAGAGCAAGCAGGAGTTAACAGCTTATATGACCTTTCGAATTAGGATCAGCGTGGAGATTGGGCAGGATGGGATTTTCATGGAGTCCCTGCCCGGTTATCTCTTCAACAAACCTTGCTCGAAGATCTACTAGAGGACGATGCCCCTGTCAATAGATCCGTAAAAGATAACTGGGGTTGGGGCTAGTCCGGTGTATACACCATAGCAGCTGGATATAGAGTTTTGCAGGCCTCAAGAAACAGCAGTCAAACACTGGCTTTCTGGAAAAACGTTTGGGAATCACTAGCCTTACCAAAAGTGAACTTCTTCTTCTGGACTCTGGTACATAATAAACTTCTAACGGGTGATAATTTGGAGAAAAGGAGCATAGTAGGGCCTCATAGATGTGTGTTATGCAGCAACAACTTCGAAACAGCCGAGCACCTATTCTTGGATTGCATTTTTGCTAAAGAGGTCTGGGGATTCATTTTACAGGACTTTCAGATTTCAGTCCCTTCCCAGAATTATGTTTCGGATCTCTTTGCCTCATGGAGTCTTTTCTATCCCCAACGAATCCCTCCCAAATCATTTTGGCGCAAAATCTGGATAGCGCTTTCCAAATATGTATGTTGGCAGCTTTGGTTGGCTCGCAATCAACTGTTTTTCAAAGAGATGCGACCCTCCCCGTTGCAAGTAGCTGCAAAAGCTAAATCCTTCCTCCTGGAAGCGGCCCAAAATCAGTATTTTAAAGAAGATCCTTTGTTACTGCCCAAAGAAAAGAGGTGGCTAGGCCCGCTAGTGCCTTATCTGCATAAGTATCTCCTCTCCCCACCAATTATCAATCCGGACTGGCGCATAAGAGATGATGATGACACTTTTCAATCTTGGTGGTGGTCTCAAAATTTATCCACAATTTTCTTTGATGGGGCGTCCAAAGGGAACCCCGGTGCCACCGGTGCTAGGGGGGTCATCTACTCTCCAAATGGGTCTTCAAAAGACTGTTTCTGTTGGGGATTAGGCCAGAAATCCAACAATCAAGCAGAGATCCTTGGGCTTCTCAAAGCATGCCTTATTGCAAGAGACAAAGGAGTCAAAGACCTTCAAGTTTTCGGAGATTCAGAGATAATAATAAAAAAATTAAACTTGGAGACATTGTTCAGCAATGTCAGCCTCAACAAAGTTTTGGACAGATTGAAGAGAGTTCTTCTAGACTTTGACTCGTGCAAGTTTTATCATATTCGTAGAAAGTCAAATAGTGAAGCTCATCAGATGGCGAACAAAGGTAGCTCACTCATGAAAGGACTGCTAATTGTAAACAATGAAAGTTTTGTTCAAATGCCCTGAAAATGTAGTAGATCAAAAACAGCGGCAGTTAGAATTCTGCATTGTAATAGGGGTTGCTTTGGCAAAGACCCATAATCTCTTCAGATAAATAAATTCCATACCCGTTACAGTTAAAAAAAATGTTTTAATTAATAATAAATTATTACTTTTATATTTTGTATTTATTTCTTTTTTAATTATATTTTACGTTTATTTTTATTATTATATAATTTAACTAAGTCAAAAATTTACACATCACATAACATAACCTTTACAACATTTCTTTATACTTGACTTAAACTTAATAATAATATAACAAATTTAAAAATTTCAATAATTTTTATATTTATGATAGAAATTATATATTACTAAAATAAAAAAAATGATTTTAAAAAATTAAATATTTAAAATTATAAAATTTATATATCTTATTTTGTTTAGTATACATCACTGTTTATCCATTAGTATCAGGTTATTAAAAGTAGTAAGTGTGAATATTTTTGCTTATATAATGAATGGATATGAGTATAAATGAATGACTAAACAATATGTTTCACCTAGTGATTAAAGTTAGCCTTGTCAAACCATCCTTAGATATCAATAGATAATGTAATTAAGAAGTTTTGGTTTTTTTTATATGAAACTATTTGAATTATGATAAATTGAACATTCTCATATTGATTGACATTCCTAAATGGATTTTGAACTTCTCATTATATGAGTTGAGTTTAGTACTTTTGCATCTTTTTGTAGTTGGTTTCTTCTTAATGTTCAAGCTTTCCCATTGAAATATTACGTTGGTAGTGATAGTATGACTTATGTAATGGGTTTGAATTATTTTAAATGGTTAAATGAATCATAAATAAGTATATATATTTTATTATGGATTAATTTGTTTACCGGGTAATTTTAATAATAGATTTGGTTCTTTTAAATCTTAAATTATTTAAGTTTTTATGGTTTATATTATCATGTATGTTTCAGTTATTGTTTATGATAATTAAAATGTTATAGTTGTCGGTTTAAGTTTAGTTATTCCAATTTTCAAGAGATTAAGTTTTGAATATTAAGAAATAGATAGCAATTTGTTTAAATGTGATAACTTGGATATGACTTAACAAATAGTGGTTTTCCTCGCCAAACTCACTTAATCAAAGGTTTAGCATTTATATTGTTTGGTAAGTTTATAAAAAATGTGTTGATTTAAAATCTCATATTTCAATCATTTAACAAGTTTACAATAATTTTTATGGATACATATCATATTATTGGTGGTTTTTTTGTAACAGTTCCAAGGGGAAGCTTAGAGGTAATGTAATGCATATATCAAAGTAATTTAGCTAAGGAATGACACCAAAAGAAAAATATTTAAATTAGGAAAAATGTAAAAAGATCAAAATATATATATATATATATATATATATATATATATATATAAAAAATTATATTATTATTATCCAATTTTAAGGTTACGGCCAAGTCAACACACCGAATTGGGTAATGAGACCCCTTATTTGTAG
Source organism: Pinus taeda (assembly GCA_000404065.3). Classification (NCBI taxonomy): domain Eukaryota; kingdom Viridiplantae; phylum Streptophyta; class Pinopsida; order Pinales; family Pinaceae; genus Pinus; species Pinus taeda. Next base: position 65,954 of record APFE030551872.1, on the reverse strand, counting down.
GACAAAGAATTCACTCCGCACAATGATTATGATGCTAAGTCTACAAAGGCATTACCTACTCCATCCCCTTTTACATACTCTATCCCTTCTCGTTCTAAAATTGACAAAATAAATTGATAAAAATTATTTAAAATTAAATAAAAATAAAAACCATAAACCATAATATTTATACAACATATTAATATATAATAATAAAACTTGAGCCAAATCACTTAGTAATGGAAATAAAAAAACCGTAGTATTGGAAAAATTAAAAAACCGCAAAACATTGAAAAATTAAAAAAAAAAAACAGATTCCTCCATTATGAACCTAAGGTGAAAGAGAATCTTATTCATCATAAATGTAAAAGCATGAACCCAACCACTTGGTATGGAGAAAAGTAAACCCCACAAAACACATTCAAAGATTCCAAAAGAAACAATTTCTTTCTTTTATGAACATAAAGTGAAAGAGTTTACATAAATTACTAACCTTTCAATGGTGAATGGTCCATTTTATTTTGGTGTCAAAGGTCACATGGGATCAGTGTAATTGGTAAAAATGATTCATATATAAAATAAAATAAATAAAACAAAAATTTGTATGGTATTGAATGTACACATGATTGATAATTATAATAGAATGTATACACTGAATTGTTACATATTTCAAAAGGGGTCTTTTTGGATGCATGATATTTTTTTAATATAATTAACCTTATAAGATATATTTTTAATATAAATAATTATAAGAAAAAAGTGTTAAAATTTTGTGAAAACTTTAAAATATTGATTATATAGAAAAAATTTAGGAATCTTTTTTATGTTAGGCCCATCTTCAAATAGAATTAAAATTTAAACTATTTTTAATACATTTTTTTATCATGTTTATAGAGAAATGAATGATATCTGGGTAAATGGGTTGTTAAATCTAGCTATTTTGTTAAATTTAAGTTAATGGCATATTTGTAAGAAATGGAAATCGAACTTTCTAAATATGTTAGAGGTTTTTAGGAATTATATTTAAAAATATATTTTTTTGGAAATATGATCCAATAATATATAAACATTTTTATATGTTTAAATTATGAAAAAAATCTTAAATTTTGTATTCATAAAATAGGTTGGGAGATTTGAAGAAACAAGAAGGGTTGTAGAGGCAGCAAGTCCTTGATTGATGTGTTTGTCTCTTTTAGTGAGTGGAAGAAATCTAGGACTCATCGGTTTTCATTCTGGTAGGTGAAAGGAATGAAACATTACTAATTTTATGCCTGCAATAATGTGCTTAAGTGATTCACCAATTAAGCAGTAGAGCCTAGTTACAGGTGTACTAAGATGAGAAATCAAAGCTCCAGAAACAGGAGAGCTAGGGTATTAGAGTAACATGAAGCAACGAAAGACGTGATTTATGTAATATATGGATTCAGACCAGCTTATTGTTATAAGTCGCGGGTTATTTAGTGTTAAGCGTTAGAAATTATTACAAGATAATAGCTCACTAAGAGCAGTGTATTCATTATGTTATGGTACTCATGTCAACTTTGCCCAAGCATCACTTTGACATGCTCAAATTTGTATTGAAGTAACCACTTTGTTCTTATATACTAGTTATGAACTGTAAACGCTGACATATTCCACAATGCTGAAAAACTATTGGTATCATGTTCAAGTTATATGTCACTGCATTTCTAATACTCAGTTAATGATCTCCATAAGGTAACATGGATACTATTGTATCAACTATTTTCTACATGAAAAGCTTAATTAGTCAGTGCATGGAGTAACAAGTACTAGTCTACACCAAGATAAGCTTACATAGAGCTAAGTAATATGGTTGACATAATTAGTCCAGGTTACTGAGTTTGCATTAAACGATTTATGATCTGGAACATTACGTTGCATAGTCCATACTACGGAATCATGTAATGAGATTAACACTCAGTAGCTATAAAATCAGGAAAATAACCTAGATAATGACATCCTTGGCTAAATAACTCGTTGGTTTTATTCCATGATAGAAAAAGTCAAGATTTAAAAAAAAAAAAAAAAAATGTATTTATAATAATAATTATGATAAAAGGATTCAAAATATAAAGTTGGGAATGATTCGTGGTTTTGTGTGGTCATCAAGGGGCATTTGAATACGAAGATCTAGTGAGTCATACTCCTAAATAGTCGGAGTAAGATGCTATGATCAAAATTCCACCAATTTTATTCATTTAAAATAATATTAAAAATGACCAATATAAAAAGCATGATATGCATTTTTTAAAATTAACTTATTTTACCGTTTGTTGCAGTAAAAAGGTAAGACATGACTTTGTGAGTGAATACGTGTTTAAACATCGAGGTATGTTGCAACAAAAAGGTAAGACATGACTTTGTGAGTGAATATGTGTTTAAACATCGAGGTAACACCTGAGGCTAGATACCAAAGATACTTTAATGCATGAAAACCCCCGAGCCTGGATACGAAAGACATATTTCAATTTCATGTAGAGAAGTGGTAAGACCCTCATCCTCGTAAGTTGATGGATGGTAAGTTGGCCATATGTTGCTTCATAAAATTTCTTGAGTGTCGATGGTGCTAGTGGATGAGGCATTAGAATATTTTAGAATGATGCAGTCAGCTTCTATAGGGAAGAGGTCTCTGTAGTGGTAACCAACTCTAGAGCGGTAAATGACCTGGGCCTGTAGAGCCTGTGTGTTTGAGGACAAACTCTTTCTCTGAAGGTGAACAACAAATGAACCATAATAATACTTGGGTAAGGTTCATTCCATTGAAGCACTAAAAGGACGCTCCGATAAGGGGTATATGATGTCCGACCTCTCATGAGCAAGGAAGGAATGGTTGTTATGATATAGACCACTCCAATCTAGGTCTTTGTGTTTTAGCCTACGCATAAAAGGTAGAAAAAAATGAAAAAATCTAAAAATCAAAGGTACATTAGTATACTTGCATGAAACCACTTAGCCTGCAAGGTGTTCGAGCGTTATTCGAAAAAAAAACAAACCAACGGACAATTGTGTCAAGAGGAGAAATGGGATTACTGAAATTCTTGATAAATTTCCCCTCTATTTATGCACTCTGGTTTTAATTTGTTCGTGATGGGACTAAACTTTGGTTTTACTATGAAGGTATTATTGCGATTATTGCAATACTTATTTGACGCACAACTTGATAATTTCCTTTTTGAAATCAAGTTCTGGAGTGATGTATTTAGATTCGTAAGTTGATGGATGGTAAGTTGGCCATATGTTGCTTCATAAAATTTCTTGAGTGTCGATGGTGCTGGTGGATGAGGCATTAGAATATTTTAGAATGATGCAGTCATCTTCTATAGGGAAGAGGTCCCTGTAGTGGTAACCAACTCTAGAGCGGTAAATGACCTGGGCCTATAGAGCCTGTGTGTTTGAGGACAAACTCTTTCTCTGAAGGTGAACAACAAATGAACCATAATAATACTTGGGTAAGGTTCATTCCATTGAAGCACTAAAAGGACGCTCCGATAAGGGGTATATGATGTCCGACCTCTCATGAGCAAGGAAGGAATGGTTGTTATGATATAGACCACTCCAATCTAGGTCTTTGTGTTTTAGCCTACGCATAAAAGGTAGAAAAAAATGAAAAAATCTAAAAATCAAAGGTACATTAGTATACTTGCATGAAACCACTTAGCATGCAAGGTGTTCGAGCGTTATTCGAAAAAAAACAAACCAACGGACAATTGTGTCAAGAGGAGAAATGGGATTACTGAAATTCTTGATAAATTTCCCCTCTGTTTATGCACTCTGGTTTTAATTTGTTCGTGATGGGACAAAACTTTGGTTTTACTATGAAGGTATTATTGCGATTATTGCAATACATATTTGACGCACGACTCGGTAAGTTCCTTTTTTAAATCAAGTTCTGGAGTGATGTATTTAGATTCATAAGTTGATGGATGGTAAGTTGGCCATATGTTGCTTCATAAAATTTCTTGAGTGTCGATGGTGCTGGTGGATGAGGCATTAGAATATTTTAGAATGATGCAGTCAGCTTCTATAGGGAAGAGGTCTTTGTAGTGGTAACCAACTCTAGAGCGGTAAATGACCTGGGCCTGTAGAGCCTGTGTGTTTGAGGACAAAATCTTTCTCTGAAGGTGAACAACAAATGAACCATAATAATACTTGCGTAAGGTTCATTCCATTGAAGCACTAAAAGGACGCTCCGATAAGGGGTATATGATGTCCAACCTCTCATGAGAAAGGAAGGAATGGTTGTTATGATATAGACCACTCCAATCTAGGTCTTTGTGTTTTAGCCTATGCATAAAAGGTAGAAAAAAATGAAAAAATATAAAAATCAAAGGTACATTAGTATACTTGCATGAAACCACTTAGCCTACAAGGTGTTCGAGCGTTATTCAAAAAAAAACAAACCAACGGACAATTGTGTCAAGAGCAGAAATGGGATTACTGAAATTCTTGATAAATTTCCCCTCTGTTTATGCACTCTGGTTTTAATTTGTTCGTGATGGGACTAAACTTTGGTTTTACTATGAAGGTATTATTGCGATTATTGCAATACTTATTTGACGCACAACTCGGTAAGTTCCTTTTTGAAATAAAGTTCTGGAGTGATGTATTTAGATTCGTAAGTTGATGGATGGTAAGTTGGCCATATGTTGCTTCATAAAATTTCTTGAGTGTCGATGGTGCTGGTGGATGAGGCATTAGAATATTTTAGAATGATGCAGTCAGCTTCTATAGGGAAGAGGTCTCTGTAGTGGTAACCAACTCTAGAGCGGTAAATGACCTGGGCCTGTAGAGCCTGAGTGTTTGAGGACAAACTCTTTCTCTGAAGGTGAACAACAACTGAACCATAATAATACTTGGGTAAGGTTCATTCCATTGAAGCACTAAAAGGACGCTCTGATAAGGGGTATATGATGTCCGACCTCTCATGAGCAAGGAAGGAATGGTTGTTATGATATAGACCACTCCAATCTAGGTCTTTGTGTTTTAGCCTACGCATAAAGGGTAGAAAAAAATGAAAAAATCTAAAAAACAAAGGTACATTAGTATACTTGCATGAAACCACTTAGCCTGCAAGGTGTTCGAGCGTTATTCGAAAAAAAACAAACCAACGGACAATTGTGTCAAGAGGAGAAATGGGATTACTGAAATTCTTGATAAATTTCCCCTCTGTTTATGCACTCTGGTTTTAATTTGTTCGTGATGGGACTAAACTTTGGTTTTACTATGAAGGTATTATTGCGATTATTGCAATACTTATTTGACGCACAACTCGGTAAGTTCCTTTTTGAAATCAAGTTCTGGAGTGATGTATTTAGATTCGTAAGTTGATGGATGGTAAGTTAGCCATATGTTGCTTCATAAAATTTCTTGAGTGTCGATGGTGCTGGTGGATGAGGCATTAGAATATTTTAGAATGATGCAGTCAGCTTCTATAGGGAAGAGGTCTCTGTAGTGGTAACCAACTCTAGAGCGGTAAATGACCTGGGCCTGTAGAGCCTGTGTGTTTGAGGACAAACTCTTTCTCTGAAGGTGAACAACAAATGAACCATAATAATACTTGGGTAAGGTTCATTCCATTGAAGCACTAAAAGGACGCTCCGATAAGGGGTATATGATGTCCGACCTCTCATGAGCAAGGAAGGAATGGTTGTTATGATATAGACCACTCCAATCTAGGTCTTTGTGTTTTAGCCTACGCATAAAAGGTAGAAAAAAATGAAAAAATCTAAAAATCAAAGGTACATTAGTATACTTGCATGAAACCACTTAGCCTGCAAGGTGTTCGAGCGTTATTCGAAAAAAAACAAACCAACGGACAATTGTGTCAAGAGGAGAAATGGGATTACTGAAATTCTTGATAAATTTCCCCTCTGTTTATGCACTCTGGTTTTAATTTGTTCGTGATGGGACTAAACTTTGGTTTTACTATGAAGGTATTATTGCGATTATTGCAATACTTATTTGACGCACAACTCGGTAAGTTCCTTTTTGAAATCAAGTTCTGGAGTGATGTATTTAGATTCGTAAGTTGATGGATGGTAAGTTGGCCATATGTTGCTTCATAAAATTTCTTGAGTGTCGATGGTGCTGGTGGATGAGGCATTAGAATATTTTAGAATGATGCAGTCAGCTTCTATAGGGAAGAGGTCTCTGTAGTGGTAACCAACTCTAGAGCGGTAAATGACCTGGGCCTGTAGAGCCTGTGTGTTTGAGGACAAACTCTTTCTCTGAAGGTGAACAACAAATGAACCATAATAATACTTGGGTAAGGTTCATTCCATTGAAGCACTAAAAGGACGCTCCGATAAGGGGTATATGATGTCCGACCTCTCATGAGCAAGGAAGGAATGGTTGTTATGATATAGACCACTCCAATCTAGGTCTTTGTGTTTTAGCCTACGCATAAAAGGTAGAAAAAAATGAAAAAATCTAAAAATCAAAGGTACATTAGTATACTTGCATGAAACCACTTAGCATGCAAGGTGTTCGAGCGTTATTCGAAAAAAACAAACCAACGAACAATTGTGTCAAGAGGAGAAAAGGGATTACTGAAATTCTTGATAAATTTCCCCTCTGTTTATGCACTCTGGTTTTAATTTGTTCGTGATGGGACTAAACTTTGGTTTTACTATGAAGGTATTATTGCGATTATTGCAATACTTATTTGACGCACAACTCGGTAAGTTCCTTTTTGAAATCAAGTTCTGGAGTGATGTATTTAGATTCGTAAGTTGATGGATGGTAAGTTGGCCATATGTTGCTTCATAAAATTTCTTGAGTGTCGATGGTGCTGGTGGATGAGGCATTAGAATATTTTAGAATGATGCAGTCAGCTTTTATAGGGAAGAGGTCTTTGTAGTGGTAACCAACTCTAGAGCGGTAAATGACCTAGGCCTGTAGAGCCTGTGTGTTTGAGGACAAACTCTTTCTCTGAAGGTGAACAACAAATGAACCATAATAATACTTGGGTAAGGTTCATTCCATTGAAGCACTAAAAGGAAGCTCCGATAAGGGGTATATGATGTCCAACCTCTCATGAGCAAGGAAGGAATGGTTGTTATGATATAGACCACTCCAATCTAGGTCTTTGTGTTTTAGCCTACGCATAAAAGGTAGAAAAAAATGAAAAAATCTAAAAATCAAAGGTACATTAGTATACTTGCATGAAACCACTTAGCCTGCAAGGTGTTCGAGCGTTATTCGAAAAAAAACAAACCAACGGACAATTGTGTCAAGAGGAGAAATGGGATTACTAAAATTCTTGATAAATTTCCCCTCTGTTTATGCACTCTGGTTTTAATTTGTTCGTGATGGGACTAAACTTTGGTTTTACTATGAAGGTATTATTGCGATTATTGCAATACTTATTTGATGCACAACTCGGTAAGTTCCTTTTTGAAATCAAGTTCTGTAGTGATGTATATAGATTCTAGGGAAGAGGTAAAATAAAATAAGAGAGGAAAAATAACTCTACCACAAAGCGATCGATGGAACTAAAATAGTGCAATCTATGTAATACAAATTTTGAGTGCAAAACTATCTCCCATAACTAAGTTCGCATTAATATCGAAATATCTAAGATCAGTCCCCTATGAGTTGAGGTCTGTTTTTATTTGCACTTCTAAGAAAGTACAGATGTTTTGGAGTGAAAAGAATCTCCCATAACTAAGTTCACATAAATAGGGAAATCTCTAGGATCATCTCCCTATGAGGTGAGTTCTATTTTTAGTTGGACTTCCAAGAAAGTATGGATGTTAGGGCTTGTTTTGTTTAACTATAAATCTAAATTAGTGTTTCTATATAAAAAGTGATGTTCATGGATTCTTACTCTGCTAAGTCTGAAGTAGTTGAGCTCATTAAATAAATTGGTGAGAGTAATTTACTGTAAGTACCATGGACTATGATATCTCTTACCGTAGTTTATTGTGGTTAATGGTTGTTTGATTATGATGAGCGTGTTTTTTTCTTTTCATGAACAAACACTGGTAAATTTGTATTAGTAAAAAAATTGTGGCCAAGGCTTACAAAAGAGATACAAAATTCTCTATGAGAGGGCAATGCAGTGGAACTTTGTCTTGAGGTACATCGTACTACTAATTTTTATAATGCAGCCTATTACATAGGCATTTTTTTCATATGGTGGACAAAAGAAGCAGAGCTTGTCTGCATGACCCAACAAACACTAACAAAATAGCTGACTTTCCCATCACTACAATGTTTACTTAATGAATACATCATAACATGTAGTTGATAAGCAAAGGGGAGTGCACATTAGAAAAAAAAACAAGAAAAGTAATGTATTGGATGCTTTAGATGTAATGTATTGTACTTTATTATTAATGTTAATACCTCGTCTAGGGAGTCTAGTTCTCAGTTTACCTGGAAACTACAGAGATTCATCAATTGTTACACGCAGTAATATAATAGTCCCAAATTGACTAGAGAGGGTTGAACTCCATATAATATTAATTTTTTAAGTTACGATATGATCACCTTTGTCTATAAAGTCGGAAATGACACGTATTTATTAGTTCAATGTTTTATAGGACTTGTGATTGACCTCATTCACAAAGACTGCTTTAACCTGGAGACTGCTAAGGTATGCAAGTATAGAAACAAATCCTAGCTCGTGCAGCCTCGCGGAACAAGCCTTCACTACTTGAAACATCTACTTATTCAACAGAAAGCTACAGAAAGGGAGTGGTTCAGAAAGAGTACCAGCATATTACTTATGAGCATGTCGTCCATGCCTACCACTGCTTGAAACGTCTGCTTATTCAACAGGAAGCTACAAAAAGGGAGTGGTTCCGAAAGAGTATGAGCATATTACTTACGAGCATAACATCCATGCTTACCAAACCTAGGTGCATCCCATCTACCATCCATGTTACAGGTTATACATACCCCTGATCCAGTTGTCATCGTTGCTTATAGCCAATTGATCATAGCTAGTCGTTGGTATTCCCAGCCAGAAGGACATGTACCCAATCTAGGCAATTGGGCAGGCAACTGGATGGCGCATGTAGAAAAGGGTTCAGCGATCGTACAACGGTTATAGGGTATGGCACTTAGATTGAAGTCAAAAGCCTTCGGCAGACGGACATCTAGAAATAAGTGACCGCTTACATGTAAAAAAACGGTGAACATTGTTTTTGAAGCCGAGAGTGATTTAAAGCTAGCCTCATAGATATAACATTTAATGTTTTTAACTAATACTAGTATTAGTTTACTCTTTCTCAAGGTGTGAAGCAAATTTCCAGCAAAAAGAAGAATATAACCTATGGTTTTGGCCTTGGCCTCCCGCCTCACGAAGAGGCCAAATAAGACGATCAAAGCGATTTGTGTAAAAAAAGTTTGGTTATTCGTGATAATAACTCGTTATTAGTCATAATAAGCAACTTAAATTAATGTTAAATGTCACCATTTCGATTACCATAGTCCCTTCATTGCCTGTGGCAGGGACTAATAAGTTTAAAAACTAATTTTGTTTCATTTTCTTTAAAAAGTTAATATATGTATGACTTCTATTTGATAATTATTAGATAAGTAATTAAAAAAAATACTAATTTTTTAAA
>APFE030551872.1:2963-56205 GCA_000404065.3 Pinus taeda | reverse complement strand
TATAAATTTATATAAATAAATTATTTTTGTCTGTTACATTGCATTCTTTTTAAAGATGTTTTGCCCTTACAATAATCTAAAAAAATGTTGTTTTTGTTCTTGCCTTAATGTTTTCAAATGTTGCATAATGTTAGACGTTTTCATGGTTGAACATATGATACGACATAATCTTTCAAAGTGTTAATGATACCTATTGCATTGTGCGTGGATCGATCCATCTCGTGTCAATATTCCTTGGAATTTTTGTTGGTTAATTGTTGGGATAGAATTATCATCTTATGTTTGTAAGTCAAATGTTGATTCCATCTCTGCTCTATTTCATAATTTTGATACTTTTAAATGTATGAATACTTCTTATGATTTTGATTCTATTTCATAATATCCAAAAAAAAATTGTGATTTCAATATCAATCAGGCGAGCTGCGAAGCAGCAAGCCCCTGCCAGTGTATTTGAACTGAACAGTGTACTAGAAGTGAACTCTATGTATATGCCACGTTGACATGATGGCTAGTGTGCAGTGTTCCCAGGAATAGGTTAGTGAAGATAAGCACCACGTTGACATGATGCCCAGTGTAGAGTGAACTCTACATATATGCCACATTGACATAATGGCCAGTGTGCAGTGTTTCCAGAAATAGGTTAGTGAAGATGAGTGAACTCTACTAAATGCGCATTTAATGCCGGATAACAGGCTCGTTAGCCCTTGCGTGAACTCTACATATATGCACATTGACATAATGGCGCAGTGTTTCCCGGAATAGGTTAGTGAGATGAGCACACGTGAACAGCGTTCTTTGAAATTGATGCCAAATAGTATGCCTTATTTGAATCCAATGCCAAGACGATTGTTTTCTTTGAATTCAAAGTCGTATTATGGGCATGCAGCTCTATGTGTTGAGTTTACGTTTAATAAATTATTCTTTATTTTTCCAAAAAGTAAAGGCACGCATGTAAAAATGTACATGTGCATACTGGACGTGTGATTCGGTATTATTGTTTTATTGCAACTCTGATACTTCATGTTCCAAGTTTAGACCCTTGGAGATGCAAACAAAAAAACAAATTATTAAAATTTATACGTTCTCCTCTCATTTGATTTTCAATCCAGAAAGTTGCCCAACAAGAATGGATGAAACGTGGGTTGCCCAACCATTGGATAGTAAGTAGAAGGACCAGGGCCAGGGCCATATGGAGAGACTCCGATTCGCTCATAAGGTTGTCTGTACAGCGGCCTGGACGTATCATATGGAGCGGTAGCAGTGGAGAAAATCAATTTCAGATACAGATCCATTTTGGATGTTCTCTTTCTTGGTTTTATGCTACCTACTGCTGCTGGACAACACATCGTTGGGCACCACGAGGATGAAAGCGCATTGCCGGGGTTGTACAACGTTCAGAGAGTGATTCGTTGTGAAATATGAAAGCAGAAAAGCTTGAGGGAGGCGTGGTAACGAAACCCTCGGTTTAAACCTGGCAAAATTTCAACCAAGTTATAGCCTCTAATCCAAAAAGTAATGGAATCTGCACTTTCGAAATTTTGAAATGCTATTCTGAAAAAAATTCTCTAAATCTCTAGTTTCACGAGGATGGAGTGGATTTTTGTTCCAAAATTTTGAACAACATTACTTGATCAAAAAAACAGATTCACCAGAAGTAGAGCAACTGAAGTACCCCTTAGCTCCAACCTTGTCGGCACCCTAGACCCTAAAATATGACATCGACTATATTGCTTTACCTCTGCATCATAACACTTCAACCACCTATACCATCCTTTGCATAACATCTCAAGCAGGACTTAATAGTTGATTTAACAGTGGACCCAAGAAATCAAACCGGAAAAGATAGGGGGGAATGAGATTAAGATTGGTGAATTTCTCTTAAGCTAATAGATGTTATCATTGAAATTGATCTATGATTCCTACTTGTAATGAGGTATTGTTTTATGAAATATTAACCTTAACTTATCAATGATGAACTAAGCTACCATAACAAAGAGATAATAACTATACTTCATTATCAACTATAAACCAGAGAAGCTATAGTCACCTAATTGTATTCATGGCATATAGTTATTACTTCGTATTGCCATTTTAATTCATCATGCTTGTTCATTGAGAAGGCATGTGAGATGTGACTCCTCCACACGCTTTTGGGCCTAAAAATACAATTATGCATTCCAATCAAATTAAACTGTGCAATTTTGCTGAAACTGTTCGTCAAATTGAGCTGCCAAACAAAGATCAATTTCAGATACAGATCGAGTTGCTTGTTGTTTGGTTTGCTGAAATTGTTGATCAAATTGAGATGCAAAGCAAAGACCTGTCTTGATGTTTGTAAATACTTGTAAATACATAGAGAATAGGTGCTTTTGTAAAGCTTTGAGGACTTAAATCTATATATCACATTGACAATATGCAAGAAGATAAATCCGATTCTGATTCAAGATGAAAAAAAACTATCATTCATTTACATCATGTTTCGTACCCAAAACTTTATAGGCACAGGTACAAAACGGTGGGGATTGTACAACTTCTGTATTTGGAATGCTGCAGCAGTAATACATCATTTTTATATTCTTGTTAAGTCACTCTGTCTATCAATCCGTAAAGTATTTATTGCATGTTACCGTAATTATGTGTCACTCATGTTTTTATTGTTGGATTTAGAGACGTCTAATTACAATAATTAAGTTGGACATACATGCATTATGATTATGATATCAAATACTATCACAAGATTACATTTATGTAACGATTAAAATATGCCAAATAATGTGATTAATTAAGTCATGGCATTATACGTATTTAAATAAGGATTTGGATACGAATACATATAGAATAATGTTAAACAATTATAATTGTTAATGGACCGATTATAGTTGATTAAAATAATGGCAGTAATAAATTTGAGCTAAATAAGGAAATCAGAATCTATTCTGATTTATTTCAGTTTTTTTGGAAAGTTCCAGATTTCGAGATATGAAATCTGAAATTCCAGATTTCTTGACAGACTTGTTTCCCAAGTATTAGCTAAATTTCGGCTGCCCTAGGATTAGGATTTTGCACTGCTATAAAAGGGCTGAGTCTCCAAGGCTTGCAATCACCCAGAAAAATTGTCTGCTCCATTGAAGACTAGATACTCTGTCATAATATTTAGGATAGCCAGAGAAAAGGATTGCAAGTTCTTGGAAGGACTCAAGAGCCAATAACTCAAGTCAAGACCAGGAGCCTTTGAAGATGGAAAGTAAGTTCCGCTGTGCATTAATTTTAATTTCTTACAAAGGAGTAGATCTTGGTTAGGGTTTAAAGTAATTAGGAAAACCCACAAAGTAAAACCAACATTTATTTCACTATTGGAGCTCCATCTTTCCTCATGTCTTCCTAAAGAAGTAATATTAAAAATATCAACAGTGGCTTCAATTTTTTTTGGGTTAAACCTGTGTTATATTAATATATTTTAAACAGAAAAATAAGGTGTCCATGATTTTTTTGGATTAAAATACAATTTTTAAAGTGCATGTTGAAATATAATTTCAACTGCCGTGCAACTGCTGTACAGCGATGTCAAAACCACCATGGATTTCCCCGCACCATGGCTTCAATTTTTTTTGGGTTCAACCTGTGTTATTTTAATATATTTTAAACAGAAAAATAAGGTATCGTTGATTTTTTTGGATTAAAATGCAATTTTTAAAGTGGATAAATGAGATGATCGTTGAATGCTTTTTGTTAAAATACAAAATTTGAAGTAGAAAATAAGATGGTCGGTAATGACTTTTGATTAAAATAAAATTTTAACGTAAAGACCAGCGTAAAGATTTTCAAATATGACTTTATTGTTTTGGAATGAAGAAATGTAAATTGATATCTTGCAGGTGGGTTGGAGGATCGACTTTTGCAACTTTCGTGTTCCACGACGCAATGACTGAAAGCGTGTTGTCTGGGAAGGAACAGCAACTATCCCGCGTTCCACATCAAAGTCAAAAGACAGCCTCCCCGCCGACGCAAGATCAATGGTTATGTTGCGTAAGCGTCGACGAACCAATGTATCGTCCTTTCAGACCTCGTCTATTCGTTCAACTCGGAACTTTCACTTTCATCGTCACCTCTAGCCGGAATGATTGTTAAATTGCGTAAGCACAGATGATGGTCTGAAAATGGAATTATTAAATTTTTTTCTGATTTGAAAGTTTCAACGTTACCTTTCCGAATACTGTGTGCTGAGTCTGAAAAGGAAGAATCTTTGTCATGCATGAGAGCCAATGAGATTTATTTAACGGTGCTGAAATCCATAACTATCTGGCGATTGACTCGACAACAGAGCAGGATTGAATAAGTCTTTCCTGGACGCCGCGGCATCAGATAGTTAATGGCGCTGATTCGCTGAATAGAACAATTGTTTGGTGTTTGACTCGACAAGACAGCAGGACCTAATATTGTTTTGGTAGGGGTGCAGACATTAGGTGATCGAGGAGCCAGCTGTCTTGGTGTCGTTCAAATGCCTCTCTGTACCTTCCTGCTGAGTGGATACACGTATACTCATCTCACTCGAATTCAATGCCTAACTTCATCAACCTTTTACCACTTCAACATAGATTAGACTGAGCCGAACTTCAACAAACTTGTTACCCCTTCAACATAGATTAGGCAGAGCTTAACTTCAACAACCTTTTACCACATCAACATAGATTAGAGAGTGACGAATTGTCACTTCATAATTTACATTTATAAATACTTCATCACGGTTCTTTTGTAATCCATGTCTTCTATGTTCTTTATTTGTCTTCTCTCGATCAGTCGGGATTGGTGCTTTTTGCAGTTTGAAGCTCAAAGCCGAAAAGGTGCAGCATAAGGGATTAGTAGCTTTGCATTGAAATTGTGCTCTTGCACATACTAGGATATATAGAGCTCACAACATTTCTGGTATTGGATAGAGTTACCTAGAAAAATCTATCTGCCATGGAGGCGTTTAATCAACATGTTTTTGCACGACCGTTTGCAGCCAAATTTGTTCAGATGGTCGTATGTCTGACCTTCTTGACAGCCATGGCCTCGGCTATGATACAGAGGCACACATTCATTGTACGTTTTCGTAACTTCAATATCTTTGCTTTCTCTATTAATTGCAAAGTTTTGTCCTTATCATTTATTTTAAGTATTGTAATCTCTTTTTGATTTAGTAATTGATTAACATGCCTTCAATGTCATGATTCATATCATATTATTAACCTAATACTAACCTGCTTTCTTTGAAAATTCAGCTTTCATTGTACGACTGTCAAGAAGCTTTGTGGAACGCATAATATAATCACTGTGAACGGACAGTTCCCAGGTCCAACGCTCCATGTTACTAACGGAGACACCCTTATAGTCAAAGTCTACAACAAAGCGCAGTATAATGCTACTATTCACTGGTGCGTCTCGAATTCCGCTGAATCATTTGAAGTTGGAAATTATTAATTCCTACTTGTCTATGGTTACAATTCTCCATTTGAGGAGTTTGTTCCTACATTATAGGGATTTAGTTTCTTCTAGATTAGTGTGTGGTTGAGAGAATCTCTCAACCACACTACTGTACGTCTAAGATAGCATTCCTATCTTGAGACTATGATTGTATAAATATCTTGTAATTTCCTCATTCATTAATCATTAGAATATATTATTTGATTGAGCTAATTTTATCTTGGTATCAGAGCTCAGGAGGGCCTCGCCCCTCTTGGGCTTAGCCCCTCCTGGGTTGAGGGAAAATAAAGAGTTTATCGTATTATATATTGTATGTCCATCAATTTTTTTATGGTCTGTTCAAGTGCTTGATCGAACCTGTGTTGATTGACTATGGAGGCATGGTCATTTGAGCTATCTGTGAGCGCAGGATTTGATGTGTTCGTGTTCCACTGGTTCGAACCTGATTGGGATCTGATTGGGAGTTTCTGAGTATCTAGGGCCATTCATCTCTCAGACAGATGACAGATGAGGTTAAGATGCTGTTGTTGGTGCTGCCGCTGCCATTAGCACTGGGTTTCGTTGTGCTAGGCTGGAATCTGGATGTGGCCTTATTTTAATGAAGCCCCCGTATCCCGATGGCCTTCATGGAGGGCGGCATAGTTCTGGATCTCTGTTAGATGCGACGACGCTCAGAGATGGGCAAAGAAAATGACGAGGTGTCGGCTCGTAAGCGGCTCTGCCCTTCAAGGAGTTCTCTGTGGCGGCCCAGGGTCAGAAGCCGGAGACTCGAACCCTGGCCGACCTCAATCTACCACACGCCTGTCGCGAGGTCATCGATTTGCACAAGATCGCTGTGGAGCACGAGATCGCTGTGGAGCATGAGATCAAGAAGATGATCCTCCATGTCGCGCGTTCGATCCTCGCTGGCAACGCTTTCGGATTTAGCGTCCCCGCCCGCGGTAACGCCAACTGCGAGGAGCTGTTCTTACCTTTCAGATTCCAAGAATGCCAGGTAGGTGACTGTACCAGAGAAAATAAGACATGGGATCGTAGTTGGTAACTGTGAGCGAGAGACGTGTTGTTCAATTTTATTCCTTTGGGAACCAAAAACCATGCCAGGCTGAGGCTCAGAAGCCATGGGCAGCAGCAGCCGAAAAGTGGTGTTTGTGGGATTCAACCAGGACTACGGGTGTGTGGCGTGTGGGACAGAGCGGGACTTCAGAGTTTACAACTGCGAGCCCTTCAAGAAGATCTTTCGCAGGGAATTGATATCGAGCATTAGCGGAGGCGGAGATGGATGCGGAAGAGGCATCGTGGAGATGGTCTTCCGCAGCAACATCTTGGCCATCGTGGGCAGAGGTTCGAATCCCCGTTACCCACCCAACAAAGTGATGATATGGGATGACCACCAGGGCCGATGCATCGAGGAGCTGGTTCTGTTCGGGGTGTCTCACTCAATAATAGCTCAACCCAATTGGGCAACGAAGCCTGCTTGATGTTGAAGCTATCAGCAAACGCATTTCGAAGGAGCGAAGTTTTTAAAGCACTAAAATTTGAGTACATTGTGGCGAAGGAGGCGGCGAAATGCAGCTGGAACGGAAGGGACTGTTTTTAAAGAGGAATTGAGGAATGAGGCAGCTGTAGCGGTCGCATCTGCAGCGTTCCCTGCTGTCAGCGATTCTCTGATATGGCCAAATCGACAAATAAAGACATCGCTGTGTCTCAGAAGTCGAATTCCAAGAGCGTCGAGGAGGCGTTCGCGCCGAGGTCTCGCAGATAGAGATTGGGATCGACGTTGTGGAGCGTGATCCTGTGGAGCGTGGAATGCAGACAAAAGGAATCAAAATGAGAAGAATGACGCTATTCTCTGACCTTTTTTTTCCAAGAAGAATGACGCTGTTTCTCAGAATCATACATTGCAGATCTGAGGCGCTTTATTGCAGAGCTGGTTGCCAATTTTAGTGGGATGTGCCAGAATGGGGGAAGAAGTGCTCAAGGCACTGGATTCGTTAGACCTGCTGCTGTTCTATCTTGAATATAAGCATTTGATCCAAGATCAGTGAATCATGCTGCCAGGGAGATCAACAGGATCTCGATTGTCTCCATTGCAATTTTAAGGAGTAGCCCCCCTGTTCAGCTGCTGTTGACCCTTCATCAAGCAAAAGGGCGTCAAGCAGGAGGAGCAGAAGGGAACAATCTGCATCATCTATTGCCCCAGATGGAGATGCAAATCCAAGTCAGTCTGAAAAACGGGATGGTGCCTCAATCCGTGAGCAGTATTTGGCAGATGTGTTGTCTGAGAAGGCCCACCATGAGAGAAGCAGGTCTGGTAGGCATAGCAGGAGGATGAGCCGTGTTGGTGTGTGGAGACCCCATTTGGAGAGTATTTCTGAGGTTGCTTCGTTCTGACGGATTGAGTCGATTGTTAGATCAGCAGAGATCAGCGGTGGAATCTCAATTTTTTTTGCGGTTCGTGTGGCCTACGAGAGATTCGACGAGGAAGTCCATCAATCTGTTGTATACATGCAGAAATATATGATGCCATGAGGGAGGATTTATCTGTGATGAGGAGTATTTCTGCGGCAGGCATTTCAAGGTAAACCCATGCCATCACGATATTTTGAATGCAGATCGAAGCTTATTCGGTCTGATTGGGCGATGAATCCACCCTCCAGTCTTTCCCTATATAATAGAAATGCACAGTAATCATTCGCTACCCTGCATCTCTTACAAATATTTATATAGCTCGTGCTACAGACATTATCATTTAATAGCAGGGCTGCAACCGTAGTTCTAAACAGTAAAGAAAAAAATGGGTGTTATGAAGCTTCTTTTGACAATCTTAGCCCTTGTTTCGGTTACAACACTGCAAGTTGTTTACGGAAGCATAGTATGCGAGAAGCTTTCCTGGGAACTTTGCGCTCTTTCTGTATCGTCTTCTGGAACACGTTGTGTGCTTGAGAAGTCTATTTTGAAAGATGGCACTGTGCTGCATGAATGTTTGTCGTCTGAGGTTATTGCTGAGAATATTGATGAAGGGATTGGACCTTACCATGGAACAGTTTGTGGACATGTGCATCCTCTGTGGATGTGACTACTTTGAAACTATTCAAGGTATTGGGGTGGTGAGCTGTTTTTATCTTGCTATCAGATGTTGTGGAATTCTGTAGTTTTCCCCTCTTGGAGATTGGCCGTGATGTCTCTGATGGAAAATTGGCTGGAAGTGGAGAGAATCGGGACGGGGTCCCATTTTCTCGGGGTCCCAGTTTCGAGGATGGACCCAGTTTTGAGATGGCTTTCAGTTTTTTGATGGAAAAGCTACTGATTTTTTATAATAAGTATTTCATGTCATGGTATTTATGTTATTATTGAAGTGACTTTGGTCTGACCAACTATTGTCACAATTTTGAATGTGTGTTGGAACTAGTCATTCCAACACTAAGCAAATTTGCAGGGAATGGTGAAGACGTGACAGTGAAAATGATATCAATTGAAGCTACATCAGAGATTGGAGGATGATCGAGATCCTGTTGCAGGTTGTTAGTAAGCATAAGGAAGTATGCTTGAAAATTGTTCTTGAAGGGAAAATTGTGTTCTCTTCATAAGGCTATGAGTGCCTCCGTTCTGGTGGACAACAAAGTAGATTTTTTTGTTTTAGTGTGGTTTGTGGGATAGACTCCCTAGTATTATTGTAATAGTCATTGTATGTACTAGAAACTCCAAATGTTGAATGTAAGCCTTGCTAAGGCATTTGAAAGTTCGTGGTGATCTCAAAACCACTTTGTAATGGTTTGTGGTTAGCCTGAAACCATCTTTTGTCACTGTGATGTGACAGTTGGTGGTGAACCAGAAACCATCTATAGAGCCTTAGTGGCTACACGAGTTGCCCGATGGTGGCAAATTGAGATCCTTGATCAGCTTAGTGGTAGCAGATCGGATCTGCCCGGTGGGGGCAAAACAGAGCTCTGTGATCTGCTCGGTGGAGGCAGATGAAGTCGACGGATTTGCCCGGTGGTGGTAAATCGGATTGCCCGGTAGTGGCAGTGTGTACACGGGAGCTTTGTGCTCATAGGAGCAGGTGGATTGCAGTAACACCTAGCTCGGACTCAGATGATTTTCTCTGAGTAGAAGGGGATTGGCGTTTTTCGCGCTGACAGCAGCGCCAGGATGGCCAACTAGCGCGTCTGTTAGGCCATTAATCGCGCCAATGGCGCGAGTTTATCATTCAAGATCGCGCCAATTCACCTTCAAGTGGATCTGCAGGAGAGGCAGATCGGATCAACTTGGCTGTATTGGAAACGCCAAATTTGCAGATTGTGGATCTGTCCGAGGGCGGCAGATTGTGTTTTTTGGAGGATTTGTACATGCAATTCGTGTGATGATGATGGTGGATTTGACTATCATGACAAGTAGTCATTAAGGGGGGGAGTTGGAAATTATTAATTCCTACTTGTCTATGGTTACAATTCTCCATTTGAGGAGTTTGTTCCTACATTATAGGGATTTAGTTTCTTCTAGATTAGTGTGTGGTTGAGAGAATCTCTCAACCACACTACTTTACGTCTAAGATAGCATTCCTATCTTGAGACTATGATTGTATAAATATCTTGTAATTTCCTCATTCATTAATCATTAGAATATATTATTTGATTGAGCTAATTTTATCTTTTGATTGATATTAAAGCAATTGAATCTTGATAAATGTCAAAGTAAACATTATTTTAGTAGTGCATATTGTTTTTGGATGCATGCAGGGATGGAATTCGCCAATTCCGCACAGGGTGGGCTGATGGGCCTGAATTTGTTACCCAATGCCCCATTCGCCCAGGAGGGAGTTACACATATAGATTCACCATCTCTGGTCAAAAGGGTACCCTCTGGTGGCATGCACACAGTACATGGCTTCGGGCTACTGTCTATGGAGCCTTGATCATCTATCCAAGGCCGGGAACCAATTATCCATTTACCTGGCCCGATCGCGAGATTCCTATTGTTCTAGGTACGTTACAACTATTATATTTTCTATGTTCTTTGAACAGTTTTGTCTGTTGCTTGATTCACTTTCAAGTCCTAATTGAATGGAAATACTTAAACCCCGTTTGCATTCACAGGAGAATGGTGGAATAGGAATCCTATCGACGTTGTGAACCAAGCTACGAGAACAGGAGCTGCCCCAAACGTTTCGGATGCTTTTACTATCAATGGACAACCAGGAGCCCTATACCCATGTTCCACTTCAGGTACTCTTCTCGTTCAATTAAGCGTCTACTAGATTGAAAATATCTCGGCTATTTGCGAATTTAGTGTTGGAAAATGATCGGCTAATGACAAATAATGGATGCAGACACCTTTGTTGCGTCGGTGAAGGCTGGGGAAACCAATTTTCTACGCATCATCAATGCTGCAATGAATACTGACCTATTCTTCTCGGTGGCTAGCCACACAATGACCGTTGTGGCTGTGGATGCTTCGTATACCAAGCCTCTGCAGACCAATGTTATTATGCTCGGTCCGGGGCAAACTACAGACGTACTTCTCACTGCCGATCAGGGTATAGGCGGATACTACATGGCTGCTCGTGCATATTCCAGTGGACAAGGAGTTCCCTTCGATAACACGACTACCACGGCCATTTTAGAATACGAGGGAGGCTCTACCACATCGGCTCCACTCATGCCTAATCTTCCATTTTATAACGACACGCAGAGTGTGACCAGCTTCGCTGATCGTCTCAGAAGCTTGGCCTCACAAGACCATCCAGCCTTCGTTCCTCAGACCGTGGATGAAAATTTGTTCTACACTGTCGGTCTAGGATTGATCAACTGTCCAGGACAGTCTTGTGGAGGTCCCAATGGATCAAGATTTGCAGCAAGTATGAATAACATATCATTTGTGCTGCCAACGTCGTTTTCAATCCTTCAAGCTCAACAACTTGGCAAGAAAGGAGTATTCACGACGGACTTCCCCGATAACCCTCCCGTTCAGTTCGATTATACTGCTCAGAACATAAGCAGAGCCCTCTGGTCCCCAGTGAAAGACACCAGAGTGAAAGTCCTTCAGTATAACACAACGGTGCAAGTAATTCTTCAGGGAACGAATATATTTGCCGGTGAAAGCCATCCTATCCATCTCCATGGTTATGACTTTTACATCGTGGGAGCAGGCTTTGGCAATTATAATTCACAAGCAGATCCTCAGAAATTCAACCTGGTTGATCCTCCAATGCGCAACACCGTGAACGTTCCGGTCAATGGCTGGGCTGCAATAAGATTCGTTGCTGACAATCCTGGTGAGCATTTGTTTCACATTATTCTGCTTTCTTTTTCTGTTGTCTCTGATTCTGAAGTGTCCTGAATTCTATGTGCATATTAGTAATCGTGAACATCTATTGCAGGAGCTTGGCTGATGCACTGCCACTTGGATGTGCAACATAACATGGGGATTGGCCACGGTTTTTGTGGTAAACAATGGACCTGACGAACTTTTGAGTCTCGAGGCGCCTCCTAGAGATCTTCCTCTGTGCTAAGTTCTATTGCCGGGATACCAATGATTTTCTGGTTCATTTGTTTCGTCCATGAAAAGGATTTTGATCCCCATTGTTTGTTTCGTCCATTATAAGGATTTTGATCCCAATTGTTTGGTCAACGTTTATTAGTCTGGCCCAATGATTTTAGATATCCATCTGACCCTCCTAGTCCATTAGAATTCTTTTATTGATTCGGCAGCAGACTACGTTGTGATAAGTCCTGCGAATATGATTGTAGTTTCCAATAATTTCAGAATAATTTTAAATCAAAGTATTTTCTTTCCATAGTGATTATTACATGAAGACACACATGCTGTTTCCATTAACTTTAAAGTAAATTATTTATAACCAGAAAAGAAAACATATCTAAATTTGGTTAACCGGACAGACGTAGCAACGAATGTGGCATATTTTAGTACCTAAACCACGGAACGTAAGTAAAAGCATTCCATTTATTCCACTTCAAGATATGATGCATTAAGACGTTGGTTTATTAGAATGGTAGATTTAATTTAATTTTAAATTAGTTAAGTATAAAAACAAAATGAAAATGAATATTTGAATTTTATCTTTTCGTTGACATGGAATCCAGTTTTGTGTTGTTTTTAACATGTGTCCAATTAAATATATTTATGAATGATTGAGAAATAAACTTGCATATATGTTTGACCTTTTTCAGGTATTGCTTTTTCGTGACTAAAGGAGAAAAGTACATGGAACATAATATAGGTGTGAAAAAAATAAAAACTAAACACTAATTTGAAGTTGAAAGATACTTATAACGTGTTATTAACGATAGATAAATGTTTTTATGTCGATTCTCCTATTATAATTTCAACTTAGGATGTCTTCGTAAATCATATGATAATATTTTTTTTTTTTTTTTTAATTTTAGATCTCGAGTTGTAGAATAAAATTTATAAAATTTTCAATAACTTAAAATTATGCCAAAAATAAATAAATAAATATGTAATATAAGTCTGTTAATATTTAAAAGATTCTAATTTAACATTAAATTTGTTATAATTTATATATATATTATGTTCCCCAACCGTTTAAAAAAATTATATTCAACAAAAAAAAATTTAATAATAAAGAATTTCTCTCTTCCCATTGTATAAATTATTTATTTATCTATGTATAAAAGTTATTTAATTTATAGTTTTTTTTCTAATAGATAAAACATATAATTCCTTATTTAATTTATATAATTGTTTCAGTAGATAAAAACATATAATTCCTTAGCCTATAGCAAATCCACCTTAACTTTAAATGTGTCAACCATGAAGAGGGATCAACATTGAATATAAAAGGAGGAAAAAATATTTAAAAACTTAACACTGGTGTGTAGTTTGGTCTTACTCTCACAAAGTTGGTTGTTGAAAAAGTGTCCATGCATGCTCAAGGACATACTCATGAATGTGCATCTATCTGGTTTTTTTATAGATTTTGGTCCCTCTGGATCATGAAGGAAAATTCACACTAGCCATCGAAGTGATATTTAAAGAAAGCCTCTGTATTTTAAAGAATGCATGTGCATTCCTTAGTGTATTATTCTTTTATGACTAACCATGTAGAGTATTGTAGGTGAAGGAAGCATTATTTTAAGAGTGTAGTGATTTTTCTCATTTCGCATAAGAAATTTTGAGGTTTATAAATGGCATTGTAAGAAAAATAATAAAATAATATAAAAATAATAATTAAGAGCTATAATTTTTTTAAATAAAAAAACGAAAATTATTTCTTTATTATATTTTCAACTTATCTCCTTATGTTTTCTCAAAATTTCAAGTGTAAGTATTTGTTGGATGCAAATTAAGTTCCACATGCACTGAGTACCGAATTTTCATACCTTACACTAAGAAAATTTGAAAATACATGGAAATTTGTGCTTATTAAATAAATACATTTTTCATGTATTTTCAAATTTTCATGGTGTGGTTATATTCACAATCACGTAAAGTTGGTACTTATATTCAAAAGCACGTAAAGTTGGTACTCACTCGATGTGAAATCTAATTTTGCATCTGATAATTTCTCACACTTGAAGTTTGACTAAACTTATAAAAAGATAAGTTGAAAATATGATAAATAAAATTAGTTTTCCTCTTTTCCCTCCAATAATTTCTCACACTTGAAGTTTAAGTAAACTTACAAGAAGATAAGTTGAAAATATGATAAAATAAAAGCAGTTTTTCTCTTTTCCCTCCAAAAAGATTTACTCCTAGGGATGTCGAGATTATCTTGAATACCATTGGTTCTTCAAATGTTTAATAATTTTTTCATTTTGAGGTAAAATATTTACCTCAAAATTCACCTAATGAGGACATTTTCACTCTTTATATTCTCTTACATTAGTTTGAGTTATATTTACTTTGAGATGTTCTTTAACGATTTCATAAATTCCTCTAATTATATAAGGAAATGTAAATAAAATTATTCTTATTCAAAGAATAAAAATCTTGAATTATCATGAACTTGCACCTTAATAGAAACTATGTCCACCATCATTAAATGAAGAAAGACCCAATCCTAACCCGAAACCCCTAGATGAAAAAATGAAATTGGAAATGACCATGAGACATTGAGAAACCTAATATTAGATTTTAGAGAGCCTCAAGGACCTTCACACATTTCACTAGCAATGTTTACAAATAATATTTTATATTCTATTAACAAATTCTAACGCCAATTACATGATCCATCCAATTACGATGCTAAGATTATTGAATTACAAGGCATGTTTACATAAAAACCAAGAGATCTATAAATGTTAAATATGGATCTCATGACCCTGTTGATTGACCTCAAATCTAGTTTAAACCACCTTTTCATAATGAATTATATTTATATGGACTCTTGCACATACAAAAATTTTGTATACTGTTAACGGTGCTAGAACTGCCAACATGTCAAGGGGATCTCCCCAGTAAGAAGTCCCAATTAGACCTCAGACCGTTTGGTGTAGGATTCCCAATAGTGGGTCGTAAGGTAATGCCTTAATGTGGTGTCACACAGAAGCAAGTAAAATAACTCTGTTAGTCGCAAGGGTGTGATTGGTGCAGTGAGTCAAGGAATGAGTATGAAAGGTTCCAACACTTCAAAGTGGGAGGAAGGTGAAGGTGAGTTCCAGGTTGAAAGGGAACAGTCCCAACTCGGCTGGGAACACATAACACAAAGGACATGCAAAGCTTCCAACAAAGCAGTTGACACAGATGCAACAGTCACAACATATCAAGGCAAGATAACATGAACAACACTCATGGATTAGTTCGAGACGAGTGTGACGATTGATATAACAAGGTTCATAAGAAAGGTCTATCTGGTGTCTAGTAGAGCAGTCGACACAAACGGTGACAAAATTAACAACATATGCCACATTAACAACAAGAATCATATAATTGCATACAAATCAGTTCATACACAAGTATGTAAGTTAAACAACATATATCATTAAGGAAACCGAAACAGTCCAACTACAATAACAACATATGCATGAAAATGTGTTGCCTCTTATTATAAAATAAGTGTAAGTCACAATCATATAATACACCATGTAAACCTGTTAGCCTCATTAGTGGAACGTTACAGCCTCCTCCACCTGCTCCTCCAAAGAGATGTACTAGCTCCATGTAGTGGAGAAGCCAAGGTGCGTTACAATATTGTCCAAGCCTCCTTAAAGATAGTCTTAGTAGAAGCTTGGCTGACCAAAAGCCTATACAATGAGTTATGAGGGAATATTTAGAGCAAAGGGTGGGTTGACCCTTGACGTTCCCATAGTTCAACTATGCTTATGACTCTTCACCTACTCTATGACTGTTACATCCAACCATTGACACTTGAATTACACTTGACATGACTTAACATTACAATGCACATGTACTCATGTGAGACAACATGGCTTGAGCAAGCCTTGCAAGACATCACTAACACTTGGTCCGCTGTGCTGAGACCAACTCTTTGACATGCTTGTGATGGTAATGCTGGTGAGACTATGCCAAGCTTAGTCATTCGTGATGGTGTGCATGCACCTCATGGTGATGTCTTGGTGAAGAAAACTCTTGCGTCCATTGCGACCAGTGCATTTGTTCAACCCCTTCATCTAGCACGTCTTCTAACATGTGCATGGTCTTCTTGGGTATGGTTGAACATGCAACACACTTATGCATAGTGTCCGTGTTGATATTCAAGTGTGTGTTGGTGGTCATGCACATCAACTTGCTGAAATGCATGTTCAGCCCCAGTTGGACTTTCTTTCTGTCTTCGCCTTGGTGAGTGTGTTGAATGGGTTGGATTGCATGCGTGCGCTCAATGACATGCATGTTGTTGGATCCTTTGCATGCGATAAAAAACACTACTCACCATGTTTGCTCTCCATCAGCTGCTAGGATGGATCCTTAACTTTTACTAGCACGATTTCATCCATGAGTGCATGTTACACCCACTGTTGTTCATGTTCCTCCTGCAACTCATTCGTCTATCTCTGTAGCTTCATGTTCTTCCTGAGTTGTTGCTTCAGCACATGCAACTCCCTCTTTGTTCCATCTTCTGCCTTCACCCAATCTTCATGTCACATTGTCACTTCATAGCCTGAGTCTCCAGAGTTGCTTTCATTATCAGTGGATCTGCTTGATCTTGCAACTTTGCTCCACGTCTATGTTGTCAACAACCTTCCTGTTACATTCGTTGTGTTCACTTCGTTCGCTGCATTCGGTATCCTTCCTTCAACTTCTGTTCATGATGTTGCTACTTGATGTCCTTGTCTGCGAATGAATTGATGTCTTCGTGAATAGGAAAGTTCATAGACACTTAATTGATTGCATCCCCAAGCATGCTCTGAACAGTGTCTTCGTCTCTCCTCTCTTGGAAGCCATTGTACATGTACTTCTTAGAGGCATAAGAACACCTGCGATACCTGGAGACATGGTAACACTAATAGCAAGCAATTTGTCAGTCAAAAACTAGAATGAACATGAGAACTGACTTGCAACATACCTGGGTGAATGATCATGAAGGTTGTGCAATTTCAGCCGGGAGGTTGGGAGATCGACTGCCAAGACTGCAGAAGGCATAGTCTGGGATGTTGAGAGACTGACTAACTACTGGAATTGTGTAATGCATAGTCTAGTCGGGCATTTGCCTGCTAGGATTTCGCAATGAGAAATCCCAGCTGGGAAGGACTACTGGCCCGGGGGCAGATTTATGTAAATTTTTGGGCCAAGTAGCCACTGACCTCCAGAAATGTGCAATTCAGTCCAAGAGGCTAGGGTTGGGCTAGAATGTTCAAATCTAGAGAGGAAGGTGAGCCCTCCTTCTCCAGATTGCGTAATACAACCTTGGTGGAGGCAGAGACTAGGCCAAGGTTGGCCCGACTCGCCGACGAGCAACTGAAAGCAAGTAAGTCGATGAAATGCATGGAAAAACTAAGTGATAGCAGAAGTGATAAACAATGCATGAAAAACATGAATGGAGGATTGAGAAAATAGATCAAGATGCATGTGGGTGAGGTCGTTCGCCGATTGGGTGAACGTCCATGCAAAACAATTTCATGCATGCGACAACAGTGAGATAGAAACATAAATTGAAACAGAGCTAGAACAAGCTAGTATACATGTGAATGATAGCAAGTGTTCAAAGAAATCAAGAAAATAGTACTCATATAAGTGAAAACCAAAAAAGTGACAGAAATGAAGCAGAAGGCATGGGAAGAGAGCTTACCCCAAAAAATATGAGCTAAATGTGCCGACTACTCCTAGATGTGATGTGGGATGTCAGAGCTACAAGGTGGATGTGAGGAATGAGCTCTGTAGTGTCTGGTTGATGAGTTTTGATAACATCGAGGTTGTGACGTGCATCCCACAAATCTAGGGGAAGCGACACTTGGAGGGAGATCTTTGAATTGTTTCTTGCATGTAACCTCCAACTGCTAAATATAGATCCTTGAAACAAGGGATGCCTTTGCATGTGTGCCTAAGGAGAGGTAGCCTATGCATGCAAGTGTATTTTGCTTAGTCTCAGAGGGAACCAGTCAAATCAACTGCACATGCAAGAGACTGTTTGACTGCTCGAGAAAACTGTGAATTCCTTATTGTAAGTTGGGTTGACTGCTTAAGGGGATTGCTCAATTTCTGGGCCCAGCAGCTGACTGCTTCATAGATTTGTGCAAATCCTGAGCTGAACTTCCTATTGATGGAAAAAATTATGCAAATCCTGCTGGGAGGGTTGGTTGGCGGGATTTCACAATCCTGGATCCTAGTAGGTAGTTAGAGGGAATTAGACAATTCCTGGAGGGAAGATTAGTTTCCCTCCATAAATGCGCAAATTTCACTAGGAAGCTACTCAGCCTGTAGCTAGACCAAGCCCGGATGAGTAGCCTGTGAAGGGAAAAGATCAGACTGTGATCGATAGGATGCTTTTGAGCAAGAAAGACACTAAACCTTGAGGAGTTGACGAAGCAAGGAAATTTGTTGTGAAGGTTGGTAGGGAGGCTCCAAAATAGGCTAAGGAAAAATTTTGGAGGGTGTTTGTAGCCGCTACAACACTTGGCAACATACTGGTAGAACTCCAACTCTTTGAATGGAACTTGTTCGTGAAAATCAAGTCTAACACCTTTGGAAGTTTTTTCAGCTCTTAGGTCATCTTAGCTTAACACTAGCTTGATTGTAAGATGCAGCATCTTCCAAAATCTTGGGCAATTGACACACATTCCAAGCCAAGGCAACACAATTGTTTCGATTGGGGTTGAGGGGTATATAAGTGCACAAGCATTGTGTTTACACCAAGGTTCACTTTGAAGAGTATGTATTTTCCTTTGACTTATCATGGACTAACAGTAATACGTTCATCATATAGAGGAAAGATGACAGATACCCAAGTAGTGATAGCTGTACAAACCCTCTTATACTTTACCCATATCATTTCATGAGTCACACATGCTTGCATGCGAACTAACTTATGAATGAAACAAGCGAACGAGCTAACAATCAACAAAGCAAAGCAAGAGCAGAAGAAAAAGATGAAAGTGAAGCAAGTAAACAAAGAGGAAAGCAAACAAACAAGCAATCAAAGCATGAAAGAAAACAAGCATGCAAGAAAACAACTGAAAGCAAACACTACTCCTACACCTACACTAATGGTTCATGGGCATGATCACGTGAAGTGATACTTCCAATGCAGCCACCAGCGTATTGGTAGACCCATGTTGGTGAAGGCTTGGTCCGCGAGTAACCCAGTCATGCAGACCCACATACAAGAAAGATATAATAGTGAAGATAGCCACACTTCATGTTTCAAAGTGCCCGTAGGACATAAGTGAGTGCATGTGCATGAAAAAAAGTCCGTGGACTTATCATGGTGTTGTGTGACAGTACATACAACTTTGAAGCACAAGCACACTCTTGACTGTGACATGCAAGCAAATGAAAGAAACAAAGATAACTTGCATCGCACATGAGTTCTTGCAATATAAGACTCTAATGCATGAGCAATGGGATCATGCAGTTTGAGTGGATGAAGTGTGATCTGAGTGTTAGATTGATCTTGAGTGCATACAAATGAGTGATGAGGAGCCTTGAGTGTTTGAAAAATTTCTTGATCGGAAGTGAAACCAACCTCAAGACAACGAGGGCCTGACATAACCATTAGCTTGGGTTGAAGTGTCTCGATGGTCTGTGGGGTTTCGACTTCATTAATAGATGGATCTCCATAGACCAGTGGCTTAGATGGATTAACAATGACTGAATCAACATCGTGATTGGATGATGAGGTGAAGAGATCATGACAACCAAGATTAGAAAATTCAGGATGTTGGTATGCATCCTCATGATTTTACCAATCACACAAAGGGGTAGATGAGAAAGAAGGATGTTCACCCTTTATGTTTTCAGAAAGAGAAGAAGAAAGATAATGTGGATTTTCAATGAATGATTGGTCCTCTCCGTTGTTGGATGATGGGATAAAATATGGTGTGCCCTGCGAAACATCAACAATGGGTGCATCCGTGGATGAAGGCACACATGCAAAATCATGAATGGCAGGTTCACCAACAATGCTAGAAAAGAATGGAGGGGGCTCGGATGGAAGGGATCATCCTTCGCCAAGTGTTGATGTTCAAGCTCCCACTTATACTCTTCGTGAATGATAGCGCATGTTGGTTGTGCAACACCAACTCCGTTAGTGGGTTGTTCCTCATTCATAACAAGTGAAGTGTGCGAAATGGACAAAAACAAGACAACATCATCTAGAGGAAAACCTGATTGCGAAGACAAAGGTCGAAAAAAGGAATGCATGTGGGAACTCAAAGGACTCACAAGTAGCTCTGCGCAAAAATTGAGTGGAGTGATGTTGGGAGGGTGTGTGGAATGAACATATGTGTGAACATGATCCTCAACATCATAGGGTGATGGTGGAACTGTTGAATGAGAGGGAGGCAGATAGTCTGTTGAAATAGTTCCTACTCCCACATGGGATTGCACAGTTCCATCAACGAAGAAGGTTGAGCGAGGCTTGACATCAAGCTTTCTCTTGGCATGGGAAAATTTCTTAAGATAGTACTCGAACCGGTCCCAGAGATAAGAAAACTTCATCTAGATCCTTAGAGCTTGAAACTATAAGTCACTGAAGTGCTGCCAAAAATCAATAACGGATTCATGTGGAGCTCGGTGTTGTTGTAACAATTTCTAGTCAAGATGTTCTGGATCAAAATGATGGAATGTGTCTTCAATAAGACCACAGAAGTTCTCACATGAGTGCACGGTGTTAGCTGGTAAGATGAGCACCCAATGAAATGGGGATTCACGAAGTGTGAATACAAGTAGCAGACAAACCTGTTTGTCAGTAAACTCATCTTCCTCATAAATCATGGAAATAAAGTTATGTAAGTGCTCAGGCTAGGCCACTTTGCCTTCACCATCGTACGTGTGAGTGGAAAAGATATTAAAAAGCTTCCGTGGGATGGAGACATCTTCACGATTCGAAAAAAACCTCGAGGGAAGAAGAATGCAAGACTCCATGAAATATATGCAAAGGTTCAAAACTAGATGAGAGGACACTGCTTGTCATCAGGCCCTCCTTCTAGCACCATAAATATTGATGGTGCTGGACCCACCAGCATGTCAAGGGGATCTCCCCGATAAGAACTCCCAATTAGACCTCTGACCGTTTCATGTAGGAGTCCCAACAGTGAGTCATATGGTAATGCCTTGACCATAATGTCGCATAGAGGTAAGTAAAATAACTATCAATAGCAAGGGTGTGACTGATGCAGTTAGTCAAGGAATGAGTATGAGAGGTTCCAACACTTTGAAGGGGGAGGAAGGTGAAGGTGAGTTCCAGTTTGAAAGGGATCAGTCCCAACTCGTCTAGGAACACACAACACAAAGGACATGCATAGCTTTTGATAGAGTAGTTGACACAGATGCAGTAGTCGCAACATATCAAGGTAAGATAACATGAAAAACACTCACGGAGCAGTTCGAGATGAGTGTGATGATTGATATAACAAGGTTGATGAGAAAGGTCTGTTTGGTGTTCGACAGAGCAGTCGACACGGACGGTGACAAAATTAACAACATATGCTACATTAAAAACAAGATTCATATAATTGCATACAAATCAGTTTATACACAAGTATGTAAGTTAAACAACATATATCATTAAGGCAACTGAAACAATCCAACTACAATAACAACATATGCATGAAAATGTGTTGCCTCTTATTATAAAAGAAATGTAAGTCAAAATCATACAATACACCATGTAAACCTGCTAGCCGCATAAGTGGAACGTTACAGTCACCTCCACCAGCTCCTCCAAAGAGATGTACTAGCTCCGTGTAGTAGAGAAGCCAAGGTGCATTACAATACTGTTCAAGCCTTCTTGAAGATAGTCTTAGTAGAAGCTTGGTTAACCAGAAGCCTATACAATGAGTTATGAGGGACTATTTATAGCAAAGGGTGGGGTGACCCTTGACATTCCCCTTTGTGACATTTCAACTACCCTCATGACTCTTCACTTACTCTATGACTATACATCCAACCATTGACACCTGACATGACTCAACATTACAATGCACATGTACTCATGCGAGAAAACATGGCTTCAGAAAGCCTTGCAAGACATCACTGACACTCAGCCCATTGTGGTGAGACCAATTCCTTGACATGCTTGTGATGGTAAGGTTGGTGAGATAATGCCAAGCTTATCCGTCTGTGATGGTGTGCATGCACCTCATGGTGACATCTTGCTGAAGTGAACTCTTGCCTCCATTATGGCCGGTGCATTGGTTCGGCCCCTTCATCCAACTCGTCTACTAACATGCGCATGGTATTCTTGGGTACGGTTGAACTGGAAACACACTGATGCATAGTGTCCATGCCGATCTTCAAGTGTGTGTTGGTGGTCATGTGCATCAGCTTGCCGAAATGCATGTTCAGCCCCAGTTGGACTTGCTTCTTGTCTTTGCCTTGGTGAGTTTGTTGAATGGGTTGGATTGCATGCGTGCGCTCAATGACATGCATGCTGATGGATCCTTTGCATGCATAAACAAAATTTCTCACCATGTTTGTTCTCTGTTAGCTGCTAGGATGGATTCTTAACTTGTATTGGCAGATTTTCATCTGTGAGTGCATATTGTGCCCACTGTTGTTCATGTTCCTGATGCAACTCATTGGTATGTCCGTGCAGCTTCATGTTCTTCGTCAGTTGCTGTTTTGGAAAATGAAACTCCCTCTTTGTTCCATATTCTACCTTCGCGTGATCTCCATGTCCCACCGTCACTTCATAGCCTGAGTCTCCAAAGTTGCTTTCATTATCAATGGATCTTCTTGATCTTGAAACTTTGCTCCACCTCTATGTTGTCAACAACCTTCCTCTTGCATTCACTTCATTCGTTGCACTCGATGCATTTGGTATGATTTCTTCAACTATTGTTCATGATGTTGCACACTGTGATGCTACTGCTTGATGTCCTTTTCCACAACTTGATGTCTTCTTGAGTAGGAAAGTTCATAGACACTTGATCGATTGCATCCCCAAGCGTGCTCTGAACGGTGTCTTCTTCTCTGCTCTCCTAGAAGCTATTGTACCTGTACTTCTTAGAGGTAGATGAACACCTGCGATACCTGAAGACATGGAAACACTCATAGCAAGAAATTTTTCAGTCGAAAACTAGAATGAACATGAGAATTGACTTGCAACATACCTGGGTGAATGATCATGAAGGTTGCGCAATTTCGGCCAGGAGGTCAGGAGACCGACTGCCAAGACTGCACAAGGCATAGTCTGGGCTACTAAGAGATTGACTGAATGTTGGAAATGCACAATGCATAGTCTAATTTGGCATTTTTCTGCTGGGATTACGCAATGAGAAATCCTAGCTGGGAAGGACCGTTGGCCCAGGGGAAGATTTGTGCAAATTTTTTGGCCAAGCAACCACTAGCCTCCAAAAATGCACAATTCAATCCAAGAGGCCAGTGCTGGGCCAGAATGGGAAAATCTGGAGAGGAAGGTGAGCCTTCCTTCTCCAAGCCGTGCAAAAAATTTTGATCTTTTCATCTCACTTGAAGCATGAGTTTGACATCAACATTACATACATCTCATGAAGATGATTATGATGATATAAAACTTTACCTCAATATGAACTTTGTATTAATAGATGTGACCATTGAAGTTTCAATGAATCAAAGTCTGACATGTTCATTTTGGCCACATGGAAACCACATAGATACACCCACTTAGCTAATCTTCTAGTGTCACTTGGCATTTATTTATTGGTTTTCAACCTGTTCATCGGGTTTGGGTTCCATAACCATGAATCATGACTTAAAATTAATATATATATATATATATATATATATATATATATATATATATATATATATATATATATATATATATATATATATATATATATATATATATAATATATAATATATATATATAATTTATATAATATATATATATATATATATAATCGACCACTTATTGGGTCATTAACTGGAGGCAATATTTCCCATCTCCTAGGCTCTGTTACCTAGCTCTTCTCCGTTTTTCCAGTTTCACAACTATTATGGGGTTAACCCTCTAGGTTGATTTTCCTAGGTTCCTACACAACTACACCAATGTCAAGGCTTCCCCGCTCATGTATTTGTCATAGCGGCTTAGGCTTACATCATCCAACACATTATATGATGTGCCCCTTTTCACACTTCTAGGGAATAACCTCCAAGCTTAGGTGTAATGTGGGCCCACACTGCTCAACACACAACTTCTTGTGATTGGTCCATCACCAACATTAAGATGGTGACCTTATCAACTTAGCCCAGTCCTTGTCATCCTGACTCTTCACTTTGTGCAACTTTCTGTGGGCTTCCGAGATGCGACCCCTCCGAGCTTACGTCATCTCAGGCCCTTTCCTAATCGTCGATCACCTCTCGCATTTAATCTTGCCCACTCATTATACTTCCCTTGCATTAAATTATGCATGTTGGATTATGGATATAGATCTAGCCTTGAAGCCAACCCTTCTTCGTTTGGATAAATATTGTTGCAACCATGGATAACGTTTTAAAGTTAGGGGAATGAGACAAGATTGCTTCTTTAGCCATTTGTGAAGGTTCACAACCATGTTTCTAACATGATGGTTTTACAAATTCTTAAACTCACGCCAAGACTTAAACATCATTATTTAGGGTGTATGAAGCATGCATTGGTGTTATCCCTTCTGATTTTACTACCAATCCTGATCCTTTAGGTAATTAACGATAGAAAACATAGAATACGAAACAAGAACTTGACCATTCAACCCTTCAAGACTTGCAGTCTCCTCAGTTTCTTAATAGCTTATGGGGAACAGGTCGATCTAATTCTAGAGATCCCAAGGCCCCTCTTGAAATTTCAACCAACATGACAAGCTTAGAATGATAATCGTAAAGCATGTGATGCTAAAAATTCCATAAAGGAATCAACAATACTGAAGAAAAAAGGGAATTATCCCATTAAGTCCAATTACCACCATGGACCCTAAGAACTGCCACTAAACAATCCATAACACAAGGCTACAACATCTCACTCATTAGATGGGAATTCTAGGCAACCTAATAACAAAAGTTTGCAACACATCAATACCCACTGTGGAGTACCAATCGAATTGATCAC
The DNA here is from genome assembly GCA_000404065.3 of Pinus taeda. Taxonomy (NCBI): domain Eukaryota; kingdom Viridiplantae; phylum Streptophyta; class Pinopsida; order Pinales; family Pinaceae; genus Pinus; species Pinus taeda. The sequence continues at coordinate 31,079 of APFE030551872.1, read as the reverse complement.
TATCAATAAACTAGTCATTCAAGCAACGATTTTTCCCATGCCATCTTTGAAAAAAGATAACACACTCAACCTTGAGACGTCAACCTTAATAAGTGCATAGCAAGGATGCATATTTGTATGGAATACAAAACTTTAAACTCAATTCATTCAACCTCATAATGTCATGCCTCATACAACATAGAATATAAATTTATTAGACTAAGACCTTGATAAAATGGACGTACAACCGCAACACCAGGGTATGCATCATTGAAGACTTGGAGAAGACCCTCATAGAAAAAATTGTTCAATGTGGATAAAAGAGGAAATCTTCCATATTACCACATAAAAACACAATAATTCAATCCAAGCTTGAAATCAACATAGCCAACATATTGCAATAAAGAAGAAGAATGCTGATGCTAAATAACTATATCCTTGGCTATTATTCTCAAATATTATCACAATGCCTTTAAACCAAGAACATGACATACTGGTCAATCTTGTAAGTATGAATTACACAACCATATATCATGTATTAATGAAATCATTTCAACTAGAAATACGATGCTTATTCATTAGCATACAAAATACATTAGAAACACTTACCTTATGAATCTTTTTGGGCAACTGGGTCTAGGACTATGACTCTCCACCCAACCTTAGAAAATATACAGCCAAGTATTTCTTACAGCGGTCACCCCCAAGCCAAATTCCAATGCTTGAAATGGAGTTCTTTTTGGAAAGGAAACCAAACCATGTATTTAGCTGATCAAGATGTTACAAGGACACAACACCTTCATCAACCAAATACACATATTTCCTCTAATTCTACAAGAATTACAACCAATATTAACATCCTTATCAATATATTATATAATAAAGAATTATTGACTCACAGTTAGGAGATGAGAATCCACACTACGAGAAGTTTCTTCAGTCGATAAGCTACCACTGGAAAGAAGTAATGATTTATCAAGGTGGTTCATTAGTGAGACAAACACCCGAGTTTTGGACCCAAGACATCTCTTGGTGGTTTCTCAGTCTCACAAACACCTGAGTGTCTCTTCCCCAACACGGTAGGTTCTTCAATCCTCATCTAGTGGAATCCTTCTTTCTTCAATCAATCATTGCTCTCTATAATTTCTTCCTGACAAGCCTTTCACAATGGTTCTTCAGCTGGTAGTTTTTGTTATTTTCTTTCTTTGTTTCTCTTCACAAAATTCTTGCTCCTGTGTTTTTCCTATGCTCTCATAGTCTATAGGTGAATTAACAATTCTCCTCCCCATGTTCCTTTTCGAGAGTCTTCATATCTCCTTCGTTTGTGTCCCCTAACTAACATAACCATTCCTCCTTTCCTAGGCTCCACACATCCCACTCCTCTTGGACAACACAACCATTACAGCTCCATTAAGTTTTGTCCTATTTTCTTGCTATTAGAGGCCGAGGGCATTTGGTCTAATCCTTGTCTCTATAATTAGTTTTAATGCTCATTCAATTTGTTTAATTTCCTCATCTAACCATGGATGATGTATTTAATTTTTTTCTCATTTCTTCAAGTGATCTTGTCCTCAAGTAAATTGGAATTTGTGCCCCATCTCTTAGACTTTGTGTAATTACAATTATTTAGGATTGGGGGATAATTTAACCAGGGCTATTACAAACCCCTCCCCCTTAGGGAAACATTTTCCTCGGTGTTATGATCCCGAAACAAAACAAGACATGATTAACTCTAGCATAATGATAGTGATATTTATAATTGTAGCTCATTTACATTCAACTTGTAGACACATTTTCTTACATAACAACTAAAAGGTTATAGGATTTAGTATATTGGCCATCTTTCAGTGGGTCTCTTGTAATCCTCTACTGCTTTGTTGTGCACTCTGATATCATCTTGCTATCTTTATTCATTTTACAAACAAGCTCACTTCCCCAATCTTCCTACATCACAATATAAGAATTCTCATGCGATTCATCATAGGAAAATTTGTAGCGAATGTAACCATACCTTTACAAAGATAATTCCCTTCAATGTGGCTTGTGAGTTTGATCATCCATCATTTTACAAGAATGGACCCTGATTAAAACATGTGCCATCCTCATGGCTTCCCTGGCATTGTTCACTTCCACTCTCACAACTTTCCCTAAGACCCAGGACATAAAAATAAAAAAGGAGAAAAGGAAATAAAAAATCCATCGTAGTTTCTAAAATAATACAAAACATAAATAATGAAACATGACCATGCATCAACCAAAAATAAATAAAAAGATATTGACTGAACATGAGAACAAATAAATATAAATAATTTATAAATCACACAATTAAAATAGTCCGAAATAACCAAATGCATATGAATGTAAAACAGTTAGAACAACCCAGTCCCCAAAAATTTAATTCAAAATTTCCACAATTCTTTATAGTTTATTTACATCACTTTCAATGGTGATGGGATAAAAATAATGCCACTTTTAACCATCCTTCTTGCTGGTTGAGGATGGATGACCATCTTACCTATATTCCACAATTGTGTAGACTCAAAACACATTTAGAGTGATGACCTGAACTTCCATGGCTTCCTAGACACAATACAACCTTTAGCCATCATTCTTGCATTGTGGGAAATCCTTTCTCAGGTGATTCTCCCCACAAGTCCAAAAATTGAAGGGTATTTTCCCATAATTTTTGGGATCTTCTCTTGTCACCTATGCAGGTCAAACGTTACTAGCAATTTTGAACCCCTGATGAACCTCATCTCTATTGGTCGAAAAAATTCTTTCCTTCTCCTCCGGTTGTTATTTTAGATATCCACACCTTTTTTCTATAAGCCTAAAGCTGCCCCTTACCTTCAAATCATCCTTAATCTATGAACTAAGTTTTGAGAGCTCATAATAATGTTTTATTTTCTTGATGGCATTGTCCAATGTCTAAGATTCCAAAATTTCAATTTGATCCCTGAATGATAGAGGTGACCCACTGATAAACCTTTGAACTTTTTCTGTCTCATATTTAAGATACGACACATATATTAGCAAATCCATGAACTTGGTGACAAATTCTTCATCATACATTGTCCCATTTTTAGCTCATAAGATTCCTTTTCTTTGTTATTGTAGTAGTTGTTTGATAAATATTTTTCTTCTGGAGATTCTTTCAAATTCTCGCCAAGTCAGCTCCTCTTCTCTCATTCCCTTGACATTATTCAAATATTCGCACCATATTTATGCTTTCTCCTTCAAACTATAGGTGGATATCTTTAACTTCATGTTTTTAGATTAGTTATGGATTCTGAAGAACTTCCTCATTTCAAGCAGCCAATATTTTGCATCTTCATATTTCCTCATATCTCCATCAAAGGTGGGTGGTTTTTATTTCTTAAACTCTTCTACTATATAGCCCCTTTCTCCTCTTCCCTCATGATGAATATGAGAATGATGGTGGCGATGGTTTCTTCTATTATTAGAGGTAGAATTTCTACCGAAATGATGCCCATAAGTGCTTGTCTTTTACGGGTGCTCAATGGTGCATTCCCTCTCATGGTGTCCTCACTTTCCCTTCTATGCCTTTTCTTGGACCTGCTACCATCTGACCCATTTGTAATCTCTTCTTATTTCAAGGGGCTCTGCATGTATTTATGGCTATCCCCCAACTCGTATTTCCTTTGCCTTTTCAAGGTTGAGACACTTTTCAGTATGACTACATTTACCTCAATGTACTTTCCATGAGCCCTTACTAGCCTTTCATTATCTGCCTTGCAACCCCTAATCTTAACCCTTAGGCTCCTCAAGGTATCCATTAAGTTAGGAGAGTTTGCCCTTCCCCTTTTGCTAGCTAATATTTCTTTTTCCCTGTGTTTCATGTGATCATAACTATACCCTACCATCTTGTTGTTAATTTCTTGGTTATCAGGATTTATGTCACACCACCCTTTGTTGTTTTGGGTGGCCTTCATCTTATGTTATTAGATGTTATGTGTTTCCATTCACACATAATTGTTGGACACACAATAATAACATAAGTAAGTAACAAGAAATCATGTCCATGATCTTTCTTTCGCGTAACTATTATGGCAAACCTTGGTTGAAACAAACAATCCATATTAGTATACTAATGCCAGTCAACAAACAAATTATTAATACGCAATATTGCATAGTCCATAAAATACACATTTGCCAACGCTACCATTATCTCATCAATCACAATGAAACATGTCAAATATTAGTATAAGAAGATCAAAAAGTAATTATGTTAGTCAAATATTGATAGACTTTCTTTTAACACATAAACATTTGTTTAAATAATTAAAAAAACCACTATAAGGCCTTCTTGCAAGAATTTCATTGTCACTTTCCCATGATAGAGGCCATCCAATCCAAGGGTTGAACTTGGATACTTAGATACAACTATGTAACAACCCCCTCGCCCTCCTAATCCTCATCATAACATCGATTAAGAGAGGGTGGACGCTATGTTGACCCAATATCAAGGGTGTCATTATGGAAATGATATTTAATTTTTTTTATCTTTTCAACTCACTTAATGCCTGAGTTTGACATCGCCATTATGTTTGTCTCATCAAGACAATTTCGGTGATATAAAAATTTATATCAATCTGACCTTTGGATCAAGAGATGTGACCATTGAAGTTACGATGAATCACAGTGCGACACCATTATTCTAACCATGTGGCTACACCCACTTGGAATATATATATATATTATATATATATATATATATATATATATAGGCCAACCACTTGTCAGGACATTAACTGTTGGTAATGTTTCCCATCTCCTGAGAGTTGTTACTTGACTCTTCTCCCTTTTTGTAATTTCACAATTGTTCTAGGATTGACCCTCCAGGTTGACCCATCAGGGGGCTCACAGATATGCACCAATGGCTATGTTGTTGGGCACGCATGTCTTCCACGACATCTCGATATTAAATCATCCTGCTCATTATATTATGTACTCTTCTTCACACTTCTGGGGAATAACCTCTGGGCTTAGGTGTAACATGGGGCCACACTGCTCAACATGCAAATTCTTGTGATTGTTCCATCACCAACATCAAGCTGATAGCGTTGCCAAATCATCTCGATCCTTGTCAACCCAACTCTTCCTCTTGCATGACTTTTTGTTGGCTTTCAAGATGCATCCCCTTTGTTCTTACATTATCCTAGACCCTTGCCGAATCATTGATCACCTTTACCACTTAATATTAGTTTCTCATTACACTATCCTTGTGTTAAGTGATGCATGCGATCTTATGGCTATTAATATGGTCTTGAAGTCATCCCTTATTCGGGTTGATAAATCTTTTTGTGACTATGGATAAGGTTTTGATGTTAGAGGAATGAGATAAGGTTTTTGCCTAAACCATTTGTGAAGGTTCACAACCACCATTCTACTGTAGTTGTTATAAAAATACTCAAACTCACATCGACACTTAAAAATCACTATTTAGGATATATTAAGCATGCACCGATGATATCCCTTCTAAGCTTACGTCTAGTTCTACTCCTTTAGGTCCATAATAGAAGAAAACACAAAATGTGAAATAGGGACTTGCCCATTCATCCCTTCAAGACTTGTGGTTTCCTTGCTTCCTCAATAGCTTATCTCGAACGAGTCAATCTCAGTCCATAGATCCCAAGGCTCCTCTTGAAGTTCCAACCAACATGACAAGATTACAGTGACAACTTTAAAGCATGTGATGCTCAAAATATTTCAAAGGAATAAAAAATACTCAAGGAAACAAGGGATTCTCCCATTAAGTCTTATTAACAATAATGGACCTTAAGCACCACCACTTAACCCATAGTAACACAAACACGTAACACCACTTAACCCACAGTAACACAAGCACGTAACACCTCATGTGTTGGATGGGAATTCTAAGAAACATAATAACAAAATTGCCTAATGCATGAATACTTATTATGGAGTACCAATCAAACTAATCACCATGACTAAACTAGTCACTTAAGCAAGGATTTTTCCCATTCCATATCCATAAAGAGAAAGCACACTCATCCTTGACACTTCAACCTTAACAAGTACATAGTAAGGATACATATTTATATGGAATACAAAACTTTAAATTCAATTTGTGATGCAGGAAAGTGTTCCCTCTACGGACAGAGGCAACCCCTCTAGCCCTAGAGTGGGTCTAGTCACAAACAAGGACAGATCAACAATAGATTTCCTTAAACAGTTAAAGTTGGAGGCCTACCTCAACTGCTGGTCGATGGAGTTCCATTGCGCTGCTCTAGCTTCCGCTTCCTTCTCCTCAATGAGTAATCAACCTGAAACAAAGCAAAGGAAATACAACAAAGCACATAACCAGAAACAACAATGAACTATTTACTCACAAAGTCAAGAAGTCATGATCTATCAAGTACATTACATACAAGACATAGGAAAACATCATTGATTGCATTAATAATGAAATAAGAGTAAGCTTACAACCAAAGTCTTGATGTCACAAGCCTTCTCAGAAGGGTCCAACCAACATGTTCTTCAAACATTCACTCTTTAGAGCTGGATCTCCCAACATACAAGAGCTCTCTCACTCATAGGCTTTACACAAGATTAAGGGCACTTCACAACCTTCCACAAGCTATCTACAATCCCACACTTGCCACACTCACACCAGCTATCTAGCAAACTCACAAAACACTAACAACACTGCTCAACTAGCCAACTATCAGGAACTAACAATGCATATCAATGGTGAGAGTTTAAATAGTAGAAGTAGTCTCCATGAAAGGTGGAAGAGAGAGCTTATCATCAAGGAAGGTAGCACAATTGACGGAACTGCCACACCAGAGAGGGAAGGGCAACATAAACTAGGCTAACAAGCAGGTCTGGAGTCATCTGGAAGGCCGAATGTTGGAATAGATTCACCCAATCTGGATCATCGCGGGCACATAACTGGGGTTCAGCGCTGACATCGCTAGTGTTTAGTACAGCTAGTCAGATCATCGCTGAAGGAAACACATAGCCTTGCGCTGGTGCTTAAAATTGCGCCATCGTGGGAATCAGGTGTACTTCTACACTGGCAGCTGGAATGGACTGTTCATGAGTGCCTTTCAGCACGTTTATAAATCTAATAGCCGCGATGAGGCAGATAACTTAGGAAAATAGGGTCAATTGGCATGATTAGAGAGCATTTGTTCAACATGAGCATGTTTAACTTGGACACATGACACCGTGAGAAGACTGGGAGTGAAAACGGTGATAAATTACTGTGTAATAGATTCCCCCTAAAGTATGAAGACCGAGAAAGTGGGAGGGGTGAAATGCTTTACAAAACAACTGGGCCGGAACACCATCTGGAAGGCCCTGTACACAAGTCGAACTGATATATCTGAAGTACATGTAGTCTAGGCATGGGCGCAACCATCCAAAAGACATACGGAATCGGTCCGTGTTATGGATGCAGCGATCCAGCTAATGAGACCATGATGATGATAAAGGTATGGTCGCAACCATCCATGAAGACTCAGGCATGGTCGTAGCCATCCATCAACGAGTCATGTAACCAGAAACCAATCCATGCAGCCCAAACATATGTAATCTGAGTTCGGGGTCTTGAACCCATCCGAGCATAGTACAAATTCTAACATGTGAATAGTGTGCTGAGGTCGAGCATGATAGAAAGTCACTTGATTACCGATCAATGATGGAAACTGTTAACAATCGCGAGAGAAACCACCTATAATGCCAATGGTCCTCAAGGTACTAGCTAGCACAATTCACGGAGTGTGAAAAAGGAGCTGAAGTCGAACACTCGTGGAATCACCCAATCAACGACCAATGATGAAAGTCAACCATCAGGTGCGAAGAACTTTCCATTGAGGCATGCAAGCTCTAAGGTACCAAAGGGGATCTCTAGATCAATCTCCTTGATAATGAGCTGATGTCGACAGGAGACAACCCGTCGCAGGACGGCCATAATGTTTCCCCCATCAATGACACAAGACAAGGAACAAGTAGTAGATGGTGAAACAAAGTATCAGAGAAGGAGATAGAGGTGTAAACTGTAGAAGGATTATACTCTTGAGCATGTCGGCGGCATGACTCCCGAGGGTGGCAACATTCAGGTACCAGGGGATCAAAGGCTTGATGACAATGACGTGAATCAGATGAAATGAAGCTAAATGACAACCCAACCCGTGGAAGGCGAAATGACGATGCATGGATATCCCAACCTGAAAAGAAGCAAAAGTGTTGATGTTCAAGAGTGACTAGCTGCCATAGACAATCAACGATGTTTTCCAAATTTTCCCCCACCATTGCTGGCGAGTACCCCAATTATTTTTGAAAACAAGCTTGAAGGGGATAGCATATGCTTGTGATATAAGTTCAACCTTCAGTTGAATCCAACCTAGTAATAGTTTAACAAGCCCAAGGGAGGAGAAACTCGAGTCTCGTCATGGTGACGAGTCCAATGTCATCAGGGTTTAACGAGTCTGACGTAGGTAAAACTCAGAGTCTTTTCATGTTTAGGGAGTTAGAAAAAGACACGGAAAAGAAAACTCCAGGGGGGTCCTTTTTCGTAGATTTGTGTCTCTTGAGCCCGAAAAAGTATAAAATGATACTCGAAATAACCACCCGACCATTATGATCGAGGAGTACTTTTCATGATTAGTGATTTCGACCTGAAAAAGTAGAAAAGTGACCGAAATCACGTCGTTTTGTAACCAATAAAGAGCTTGAAACGACAAAGTCCCAGCAATCTTTTCGTTTTTAGACGGTCGGAAAAGAGCTTAAAGACGACTGCCTCTTGTTTACTTTTAACAAGTCAAGAGGAAAAACTCCGTAATATTTTCATTGTTCGAGTCGGAAAAGAGCTTAAAAACGACTTCATGGATCAAGTGTACACGAAACTCCACTACTTGTAGCTCTGCACAAAACACGTCGCATGTAAACCCATTCGTAATAAAATGAACAATATATGTAAAAACATAGTTAAAAAATCAAATTTTAACTTAACCATGTGATAAAAAATGAGAAAAACCCATATTTATAAAATATACTTTTTTAACTTCCAAAAATTACTATAAAAAGGGGGTTAACCCATCCATTTTTACCATTGTTACTGTTCATTCCACTGTGGAGCATTTTGGAGCACCAAGGTTGGTGAGCTAATTTCGACCCCATTCATCCATCGTTCACCCCAAAACTTCATCCAGATAGGTAAACTTCGCCCTGCGCTTCAATGCAATACCATTTTCATGCATTTTGACCGTTAAATGTGTTAGTTTAGGCGGATTTTTTGGGCCAGGTTCTGCCGCTTGGTCATCGCGGGTATACCCATTGGGTCCGCGATGGCCGAAAAAATTCACACATAATGCACTACAATCTTCATGGAAAAGTGATGTACTTCTGTGATGATTGCGAAAATATAGAACTAGCAACCTCACGTCATCGCGCCTGTTTTAAAAACAGATGTGATGACGACGTGAAATAATGTTTTCATGCAAATTACGCGTTGAATTTTGCAAAAGAAGTGCTAATTCATTTTTTTCTTCGTGCAGGCTATAATGGAGTTTGTCTGTCAAGAATGAGTGCATGATGACAATGATATTCAAGCTTTCACCGATGTGGGGTGTCAAAATGCATTACGAGTGTGCGGATTGCTCAAATTCTTCCTCACTCCGCACCTTCGGTCACAACCTGATTTACCGGAGCTACTGATCCGGGCCTAGAATCCCACAGATGGGAAATTCATCATTCGAGGCCGGGAAATCGAGTTTGACACTACAAACATATATTTTTGACTGGGCTATCCCATCGTGGTGAGAGGCCCATTGTAGAGGGGCAGTGACCCAAGACTGATTCTATGGAGATGCTGATGGCTCAAGTGTGCCCAGGGGCATGCAAAACCAAAAGCGGGAAGGTGGAAATCTCGACAGTGGAGGACATAGTCCTTCGTGCCATGTTATTCATGGTGACACGGGCAGCAAGCTCCCAAGCCCAACATGAGGCTTCGAAGACCCATCTCCGGCTGGCTCTTGAATGTCTCAATCTAACCATGTTTAACTGGGTAGACACAGTGACGGCGAATATAAAGAGGCAACTCTCCAGCTGCCGATGAGGGGAGAGGAAGTAGTTTGGTTATGGGTCCATCTTCGTCTCACTCATGCTAGAGTTGGTGCCAGCATTGCAGTTGCAGGACATGGATTTGGATTTGCCCAGACCATGTGAGACCAGGGCTACACGGTGGGCACACGTCATGCCACAAGGAGGTGGTGGATGACCAGTGTCATGGGGAACACTGTTTCGAGAATGGCTAGAGCGCCAAGTGATCTTCGTTGAGGATTGGCCATACGCTGGCATGGACTTCCGTGGAGATCCTGACATGCAGCTGCTCTCTGGAGAGCAGTGGGATGATGGTGGTAAGACACTTGATCACTTTTTTGCATTTTATTTTTTATAAAGTTGTTAGATTTTTTCATGTATATGTCCTAATAATGAATGCTACAGAATTGCAGATGTGGGACCAGTGAGACCCGTTGGGTTGACTACAGAGGCATGGAGGGATGCACAAGACATCGAAGCACTAGCCTTGGCTCCCCCGGAGGATGACGAGATGGAGACAGTGGCTCGAAACCTTGAGGGTCTAATGGCGGGGATCCCTGATTACATGGGGGTCGAGGAGGTCCCCGTAGCGTTGCAGATCCACACAGTAGGAGTGAAACCCAGGGTGCACCACCTGTTGAGGTGGGTGGCACGAGTGGCGGTGTGCTATAGGGAGCATAACCCGCTGCAATAGATGCCTAGGTTTATTTCTTGCTGATGATTTTTTGAGAGACATGTGTCTCTGATGTATGGAGAACACAGACTCTATTTAGACACATACACTTATTTTTTGAGCGCCTTGGTTCGCCACATGAGATATATATATATACATATTCCTATGGTGCTTTGTTCCATTTTACATGCTTCTTATATGCTATTTTGATTACATGTTACGTAAATGTCTGTCTACTACATGGTTTGCCAATGCATCAGTTAATGTGTTTAACCTTCGTGGAATGTGTTGATATGTGATGAAATCAAAATTTCTTTCTAACAATTTAACACGTAAATACAACCTTAAAATCCAATGGTCTCTGACGAAATATCGCCCATTGAGCTGGTGGATGACAAGATGAGAATCCAGGTTCACAACCAATGTACAAATATCGAGATTAATCGCCTCGGCTAGTAACTCAATAACAACACTATACTCAGTGACATTGTTTGTGGTACAACCTAGACAAACACCTTGAAGCTCTACCAGTTAACCATGAGGATCGTATATCACCCATGCCGCAGAGGACAGGTTGCGGGTACTACGGCAGGCACCATCAGTTAAACCAACACAAGGTGCACCCGACATCTACAGAAGAAGCAAAAAGACACAATAAGCAGCAATCATGTTGACACACCAAGCCAAAACACGAAAACACACACACACACACAACACACCTACTAAACACACGTATGTACAAATAAGAGTGCATGGAATTCACTAATAATATTTTTTCAAGTAATGCCCATTTCGAGGCTTGTCCTCTTGTATCGCTATGTGACCATCCCAAATAATGTAGGCATTGTCTCAGCCCATTTTGTAAAATAATCAACGGAACCAATGATATACCCATGCCCCCCGGCCGAGCGAGGGTTACAGGCCATATAATCAATGCCCCGTTTAGCAAAAGGGCTGATGGTAACAATAAGGTGCATTGGGGAACCAGAAGTAAAGTGCTCAAGACAAGGAAGTGTTTCCCAGTGAGCAGGGAGGAACGAGGAATGATGGTGGTGATCGGACCAAGGGGGTTCCTCGAGAGACATGGTCTCAATAATGGCTTCATCAAAAGGAAATATTTCCTTTAAAGGGTCTGAAGAAGTGTAGTCTCCAAGCCGAGGGAAATGAGCGTACGAGTCGAGAGCTCTGCTCGAAGGAGTAGATTCAAGAGGGGGAGTCGATGCAGAAATAATCTCGACGTAGTTGAACTTGGCATGACTCAATGACATCTCATCGCCCCAAGATTCTATCTGATCTGTGGGGGGAAGAACCCACGGATCAGAGCGAATGGAAATCATATTAATAGGGGCAACGTTTGGAGGTGGGAGTGAAAAAACACCCATAAGGGCAGGATCTTTAAAAAGTCTAGCTCCCACACTCTCCCATGGAATGGAGGTATGCTCCACAAAAGGCATGTTGCCTTTGGAAGAGGAGGGGAAGAAAGACAGTTGGTCTATTGTGACCATCTTACCCTGATGAGGGAAACAAATGACACGAAATAGAGATGAAGCCATGGCTCGCATGGCATATGTCTAGCTTTGGCCCAAAAGGAGGTTGTAAGTTAGATTGGCATCAATGACTTCAACTTCCACTTCGACCGTCTTCCCTTCCAAAGTAATAGGAAAACGTTGGAGTATACCATAAGGGCGAGAGTCTCTCTCATCAAAGGCTTCCAAGGTCGTATAAGCAATAGACATTATGCAAGTTGAAGCGCCTTCATCAATGACAATACGATGAATCGTTTTAGAGTTGATGATGACCTGGATAAGGAAGGCAATTTGGTGAGGCAGTCTTGGTATATGGCTGTCGAGGTCAAAAGAAATCAAATCTGAGTCAGCCGGGTCGATGGCAGCGATAGCCGATAGCAAGGACTTGCTCTAGGAGGGGCAGCTCTGCAGGACTTCTAGAGTGGACATAGCTGACAGAGCCTGGGCTAAATCCTCAACGATGATATAGTGCTGAGCAGCACGGGCATTAGGGTTGTAAGAAGATTTTTGGAGTATACCTTTAGGAGGGGGTTGGATGGGCATCTCAGTGCTAGGTCTCTCAATATGTAGCGGACTAGAACTGGACAGAGGAGCACTAGAGGGAACCTCAGGCTCTTTCCCAGTAGGCAATGCATATTCTTTTGCTCGAGTACTAATGTGAATGGGGATCATCCCAGCCATAAACACTTGAGAACCAAATGGAGAAGAGGATTGGGATGGATCAACCACCATTTGTGTTTGTTGCGAGGGAAAAGGTTCTTTTAGCACCGCAGGATTCCGAGGAGCACCTTTCAACAAACGACTAACTTCATATCACCTCAGGCAGTCTTTGGTATAGTCACAGATAAGCCAAGGATACTTGGGTTTGTGTTTGGTTCCCTCCTCGGGTGGAGGTTTAGCGGAATCCTGCTTCGGTTGATCAGCTTTATTGTTTCCTTTTCCTTTATTTTTTCCCTTCGAGGCTTTGTCCGCCATGGTGGACTGGACGACGTTAATCTTGGAAGTATTACCGGAATTGGATACAACCTGAGAAGTATTCTCATTCGAAGCAGTCGACTTTTGCTTCCCAGGGTTCGTGGAAGATTTCTTAGAGGGCAGATTGACAGAACTGATGATACCATCAACAGATGGTGTTGGCGAGGTTTTGGAAGTTCCGGGCCTCGGGGCATCAAGAAAATAATCATACAGTGGATCGGACTGGGAATAAACCAAGTCAAGGTGCTGAGCATGCACAATAGCCTGCTCTTCAGTTACACATGCCCCCATAGCAATGTCCCGTGCTATAGGACCGACGAATGAGGTCGTGAACCAATCGGTCAGGAGTTGATTGCAAATCCAAAACTTAATCAAACGGCGACACCGTCTTCATTTATGGATATGATCGGATATGTGCGTAGCCATTGTTTGTTTAAGGGATGTTAGGAGATGTGTGCCTGTTTCATATCGAATCAACAACTGAAAATGAGTTAAAAATGCCATTGCCAACGAGTTAAAATCCTGAAAAGATCCGCGAGCTAACTCAATATACCACTTAGCAGTAGAGCCAGTGAGGGTCCTTTGAAAAAGGCGGAGTCGGATTGAATCATCAAGTCACAAATTTGACGAACACCATAGATGATAAGTCATAACATGGGCTTGGGGGTCTTCTCCAGCATTACCATCGAATTTGGGACAATCACCGAAAATCTTAGTTGGAACCGGTGGCCAATATAGATTATGAAGGATGGGATGATTGGTCAGTTTGGACACATTCGGTAACTCCAATGTTGCTAAAAAGGGTAACTGAGGATTGAAGGACATCTGAGGCCGCGAGTAGGAGGTAGCACTAGAGTTCCAACCAACTGCTTGTTGCCCCCACTGAGTCTGTCCAGACGGGTTTGGCCCAAGAGGGTTCTGCCCGTAGGGATTTTGTCCATATGGGTTATAGCTATAACCGGATGGCTGACCCTGGATTTTCCCCCCAACATTCCATTGATTACCAACTTGGCCTGCAGGAGCAACATACGGTTGCTGGTAATTCTGATAAGGACTTACCTACAATTGTTGATAATTTTGATACGAGGAAAATTGAGTTTACCCTTTGGATTACTAGAAACCATAAGGCGGATGGGTTCCATACTGAGCCTGAGAGCCAAGCTGCGTTTGATAAGTAGGCTGAAGTTGGGATCCAACCTGCATTTGAAGACCGGATTTGGTCTGGAGCCCAGACTGGGGCTGAAAATCAGGTGGGGCTTGAGAAGCAATAATCATTTGAGTGCCTGGTTAAGCAGGCCCAGATGGATGTCCTTGAGAGATCTGAGGCTGAGCCACCTGGCCAAGAGGTTGACCTAGTTGAGATTAAGATTGGCCCATTTGCCCAGAAGGTTGAGCCTGCTAGGTATTAGGTTGTCCTTGCACAATTGAGGGTTGTCCTGATGGACCGGATGGCTGAGCCGACTGGACAGTTGGTTGACCTGATTGGATTTGAGGTTGGCCAACTTGTCCAGATGGTAGAGAAGACTAGACAGTGGGTTGGCCTTGCTATACATAAGGCTAACCGATCTGCCAAAAAGGGTAGCCCTGCTGGACACCAAGTTGACCTTGTTGCATGTAAGGTTGTCTTGGATTTCTAGAGGGTTTTCCAAGATAAGTAAAAGATGGACCACCAAAGGCTGAAGGTTGTCCCTGAAACGGTTGTCCTTGTGGGCCTCCAGGTTGCCCTGGATAAGGTTGTCTGTAATACTGTTGCCGATAGGAGGGCTGCGTGTAAGACGGCTGACCTTGATAAGGTGGTCCTTGAAAATTCACAGGGGGTACTTGGCCACCACCATAACTAGTGGTACCCCAAGCAATAGCTAACGGGACCATGACCTCAACCGCAGGCTGAGATGGCAAAGGCTCATGGTGTTAAAGGTGAGCTCCTTGAGAATCGTGATAATGAAATGGGCCTTGCGTGCCTAGATTCTGAAGAGCATACAAATATTGATCGTATGCCCCCCTTGCTGGAATGGAACCAGAAGAAGGTGGGGAATTAAGCGTAGGATCAACAACTCCAGATGTAGATATCAATGGGCCACTATTCGCTGATCTGGGGGAAGGTCCAGCAACAGTGGTCACAACTGAGGATGCAGTGACGACACCAACAACAGGGGCTGAAGAAGCCACATAGACAGTTGGAACAGTCGAGATTGAGGTGACAGACACATTGTGAATCCGAGGAATAAAAGAATCCGAAGTCGGGGTGATGGCATGAGACCACACATAACTCGTAAGGGAGGTCCTAGAACCAATAACATCCCTCAAAGCCCTATAGCGTAAGGGCAACGTGATACTAAGAGGGGTGACACTGAAGGGTGGAGTTTCCATTGGGATAGGAATTTCACTGCTCATCACAACGAATCCTTCACTTATGATGGGGGATGTGTCATCCATGTCAGAAGAAGACATCGGGACCGAAACACTAGGAGGAGTACCGGGAATATCTTCTTCGGAAGGCTCCCAAATGGGGTTCCAGTGAATATCGTAAGCCTTGTCTTCTGGAGCACGAGAGTTAATTGGTTGGATACTCGGAATAATAGGGAGAGTATCACTACCAACCGGTATCTCAGGAGAAACAAAAGAGGGAGACCCTTGGTCACTTGGAATGGGAGACAGGATTGGTGATTCCGCCAGGATGATTTGATTCAAAAGCCCTAGGAAAACTAACGGGAAAGAACCCTACTCGAGCTAACGCAAACAAGATCTAACAGGGTCAATGTGAATGTGGCCGAATAAATTTTAAGACACAAGAACATAACTTGACCTTTTCATTTTTAAAGAGTCGAGAAAAGGACCAAAAGATGGCTTTAGTCACCTTTGAATGTTTAATGAGGCTGAAGTGACAAGTGCGCAGATGAACCTTTTCTTTTAGGGAGTCTGAAAAGGAGTGAAAATGACTACTCTGGACAACTAGGCAAAAGGTTTACCAACAATCTGTAAAACTTCATATACACCTTGGCAGTCATATGAAAACCAAGGACTTTCCATACAGAAGTCAATCTTCTCGAATGCTATGTTCAGTGCGTTACGATTTGTAAGGCGGCATACACAGCTTCCTATGGATACAGGACGATAAACCTAGTGGGGTCTCCAAACATATACTCAATGTACATGGGAGCACAATTCTGTACTAGACCACTATTGAATCACAAAAGGAGGAATCACCCAACCTTGAGTCGACACAAAAGTGACTAGGTTTAACGACGCCGGAGCACGTCTCTAGCCTAGACCTCTAAATAGTGAGTGTTATGTTCCAATGCGTTGTTAGATTTATTCAGTTCATTTTAGAGTTGATCTTGGATTATGTATCAGTTTTCAGGCCTTACCGTGTGTATATAATAAATCCTAGGATGCAGCTAGAATGAATGAAAAATCCTTTTTCTTTAATGAACACCTACCTACGGGAGGGTAGAGAGATCATTTCCAAACCAAGAAAACCAAGACAACAAAGGCAGTCACTCAATGCATACAGACACCAATTCCTAAAGTGCACGGATACTACTAATAAGAGAATTTATCATTCGCTTTCCAATATGAAAAATTGAAATGCAAATTCACTTTCACTTTCGTACTAAATAAATGCAATCTTTTTGATTTTGAGGTCTTTAAATCTAGAAGAAACAAACAAGCAACAAGCAAGTGTGGAAAAACCCGGTTGATCCAAACAATTGTAATCTATGTTTGGTAGCGAAAAGAAATTGAATCAATGCCAAAGATTGGTTCAATAGCATTCACTAAACAATCAACCAAAAATAGGCTAAGGGGGAGGCTCAATCAAACCAACAAGAAGCCGCAAACGAACCTTGAGCAAACAAGCAACCAAGCCAACAGATTCAAGGAACTTGAAATAGTGATCTAGGTCACATAAGCAAAAAAACAAGATTCATTCAACAAAGCTCACAAGAGAGTTCCTTAACCATGGACAGTGAAAAACAAGACATCAAGCAAGTGAGAAAATCAAGGGACCAGTAGGACTGATGGACTCAGGAGGCAGAATTGAGAAAATCAATTCTACAGCAATCAGCGAGGGTAATACACAAGCAACAAGTGCTGATAAAGCACTAGCCGCAACAACAAAGCGATGTCAGCATGGAAGTACACGATTTTCCAATGATAGTCCGATTTTCAGAACCATCGTGACTGTGAGGCGTAATTACGTGATGTACATGATATTACAAAAGGGTGAGCGCGATGACAGTGTGACTGTTAAAATTAAATCTGCGATGATGCTCAAAACAATGACAAGCAAACCAAAACTCCTAAATCAAAAACAGCCAATCCTTCAATCAAATAGGGATATTTCCCAGATCAACCCAGGAAACTCAGAGGACTGATAAATAATCCCCAAAACTTCAAAAGAGAAAAAAATCAAAAAATCAAGGCAAGAGTAAACAAGAAAACAAAGGCCAAAACTCCTCCCCAGCAGAGTCGCCAATTTGTGATGCAGGAAAGTGTTCCCTCTGCAGACAGAGGCAACCCCTCTAGCCCTAGAGTGGGTATAGTCACAAACAAGGACAGATCAACAATAACTTTCCTTAAATAGTTAAAGTTGGAGGCCTACCTCAACCGATGGTTGATGGAGTTCCGCTACGCTGCTCCAGCTTCTGCTTCCTTCTCCTTAATGAGTGATCAACCTAAAACAAAGCAAAGGAAATACAACAAAGCACATAACCAGAAACAACAATGAACTATTTACTCACAAAGTCAAGAAGTCATGAGCTATCAAGTACATTACATACAAGACATAGGAAAACATCATTGATTGCATTAATAATGAAATAAGAGTAAGCTTACAACCAAAGTCTTGACGTCACAAGCCTTCTCAGAAGGGTCCAGCCAGCATGTTCTTTAAACATTCACTCTTTGGAGATGGATCTCCCAAAATACAAGAGCTCTCTCACTCCTAAGCTTTACACAAGATTAAGGGCATTTCGCAACCTTCCACAAGCTATCAACAATCCCACACTTGCCACACTCACGCCAGCTATCTAGCAAACTCACAAAACACTAACAACACTGCTCAACTAGCCAACTATCAGGAACTAGCAATGCATATCAATGGTGAGAGTTTAATAGGAGAAGGAGTCTCCATGAAAGGTGGAGGAGAGAGCTTATCATCAAGGAAGGTAGCACAATTGACAGAACTGCCACACCAGAGAGGGAAGGATAACATAAACTAGGCCAATAACCAGGTCTAGAGTCATCTAGAAGGCCGACTGTTGGAACAAATTCGCCCAATATGGATCATCGCGGGCACATAACTGGGCTTTAGCACTGACATCGCTAGTGATCAGTACAACTAGTCAGATCATCGCTGAAGGAAACACATAGCCCCGCACTGGTGTAATTGGGCCATTGCGGGAATCAGGTGTACTTCCACACTGGCAGTGCGAATGGACTATTCATGAGCGCCTTTCAGTGCGTTTATAAAGCCAATAGCCACGATGAGGCAAATAACTTAGGAAAATAGGGTCAATTGGCATGATCAGAGAGCATTTGTTCAACATGAGCATGTTTAACTTGGACACATGACATAGTGAAAAGACTGGGAGTGAAAACAGTGATAAATTACTATGTAACACAATTAATTCAAGCTCATAAGGTCATCCCTCACACAACACATAATATAAATTTATTAGACTAAGCCCTTGATAAAAAGGATGTAAAACCCCAAGGCTAGCGTATGCATCATTGAATACTTTGAGAAGACCCTCATAGAAACAACAGGCCAATGAGGATAAAAGATGAAATTATCCATATTGCTACATGTTGCAACATAATAATGAAATGCAAGCTTGATATCATCTTAGCTAGCATATTGCAATAAAGAAGAAGAATGTGCATGCTAAATAATTGTATGCTTATCTATTATTCTCTCACACTATCACAATTTCTTTAAAACAAGAACACATCATGTTGGTCAATCCTTTAAGTATGAATTAAATAACCATCTCATGTATTAGCAAAATCACTTCAACCCGAAATACAAGGTCCATTCATCAACATAGAGAATACATTAGCAAAACTTATTTTATGAATATTTTTGGGCAACTAGATTTGGTACTATTACTCTACACCCACCCATAGCCAAGACACAACCAAGTATTTCTTGTAGTTGACACCCTCGAGCCAGATTCCAGTGCTTGAGGTAGATTTCTTTTTGGAAAGGAAAGCAAACCACGTTTTCAACTGAACAACGTGGTATAAGGATGCAAAACCTTCATCCACCAACTATACATATTTCTTCTCAGTCTTCCAAAATTAAAACCATGATTAACATGCTTATCAGGATTCCATACAATAAATAATTATCAAATCATTGTCAGGAGATGAGAATTCGTACTAAATTTCATTTGTGGATTCATCAGCGAGACAAAAACCCGAGTTTCAGCACCATGGAAACTCATGGTGGTTCCTTAGTATTAGAAACACCTAAGTGTTTCTTCCCCAATGCAGTAGGTTATTCAATCCTCAAGCTTATGGTGGATTCCTTTAAACTTTAGTAAATTGTTGCTCTCTATAATTTCTTCCCAGCAAGCCTTTTCACCAGGTTTCTCCAATTGGTAGATCTTTTTCTTTTCTTTATTTTTTTTACCTATAACTCTTCAAAACGTTCTTCCTCCTATGGTTTTCCTATGTTCTCATAGCCTTTAGGTGAATTACCAATTCTCCCCCCCATGTTCCTCTTCGAGAGTTTTCATATATCCTTAGCTTGTGTCCCCTAACTAACATAAGCATTCCTCCTTTTCCAGGCTTCATGCATCCCACTCCTCTTGGATAGCACGACCATGTTAGCTCCATTAAGTTTTGTCCTATTTTCTTGTTATTAGAGGCCAAGGACATCTAGGCGATTTCGTGTCTTTGTAGTTAGCTTTAATTCTCATACGAATTGTTTAATTACCTCAACAAACCATGGCTAATGAATTTAATTATTCACTCATTTTCTTAAGTGATCTCCTCCTCAAGCAAACTGGAATCCATGTCCCATCTCCCATACTTTGTGTGATTACAACGATTTAGGATTGGGGGATAATTTCACCAGGGTTGTTACACATGTTCATTTTTTTATCCCATTGAACGAATCTTTAGATGATAGTGGTAGAAAGGTTGGACCTTCAAGGCATAAAGTAGACTATAACCAAGCAAGGGAGAAGGTTATAATAGACATTATAATCCTATTTCACGTCATTATCGTTGATGCTATTTTTTTGGAATAATTGTTATAGGCTAATGGAGAGCCCTATATAAGAAAATTTCATGCAAATATGTTGTAGATAATTTCTTATATGGATATATAAATCCTCTAAATGATATTATCAAAGCCATATATATATTATAGGATATATCACTATGTTTTCCCTCCTAGATCTAATTTATACAAACATATGATGTAAAGGAAAGAAAGAAATAGTAACTCACCTTTAACCTAAAGGTTGTACAATCTATTGTTCAGGGATTTCTATTGAGCTCTAGCTCCTAAAAAGCTTCATCAATTCCTTATATACACATAGAAAATTGACAAATATTTTTGAAATCCTATAGCAATAAACCTAAATTGTGCAAAAGTAAATTCTTCTTATTTATCAAGTAATACTACAACCCACAAAAATCCAGTCAAAGTTGTTTGACAATGATTAACAAATAATTTTGATGTGAAAAATGATATAGGTTTGTATTAAACTAGACAAACTATGACAAGTGAAATTATTTCCTTGAGCCATTATTGTTGTAATCCTTGCTATAGGTCCTTGAACTCCTTGTTGTCCACACGTGATTTTTTTGAACCAATGAACCTCTTCACCATATCATGACGAGAAGACAATCGAGTCTCTAACAAATGCTTATTGTTAGTGTCAATCTTTGCAGCCTTCCTCCAGTGATCAAACATGCTCTAACAAAGTGATTTTAAGGTGTCAAGGTCAAATTTTGTCATTTCAGTGAGTCTTCAAGCAAAATTTGGTCACTAGGCATTAGGTCTAGGGTTTGATTTTACCCTTGTCAAAGTTGTCGAAATGACGTTCCATGTCACCATTCAACCGAGTATACCATCATTCAAAGGGTTGTCATCATCATGTCAAGTTCCACTGGGTCATTTTACAGCTTGTTCATGCTTCAGTTGCGCCTATGCAAGGTTCATTTCCCTCTCCTAGGGTTTTGAAGTTAATTTCTCTTGGATGGTCAAATCATTGGAACAACTTGTATCCTGATGTCCATACACCTTGCCCTATCCACAATGTACCTTATTTAATCCCCCAAATTCCTCATTTTCGCACAAACCCTAGTTTCTTGCTACAACTTGGCAACTTTCTAGGCTAGGCCTGTGTTTTTCCTTTCTGGACCCCTTCCCCTCACTCAATTTCTGAGATTCCACTTTACCCTACTTTCTAACATCCCTCCCCACATCCCAAAATTTTCTCAAGAATTTAGAAGCCCCCTATCCCCTTCATTTCGCTTCATTTGGGCAAATCCCTTGTCCCACACCTCGGGATAGGTTTCACTCAAATGATTTTTCTGAGAAATGAAAGATGTATTCAAAAAATAAGAGAGTTCTTTATCCACAACAGACCAGGGAAGAAAAACCTCCTTCACTTTTTACACAGGTGTCATGGTTTTAGAGAAATGTCAAAGATACAATCACCTTGGGAGAATTGATACACCTCTGAAGTGACCTTGGGAAAATCAAGTTTTCTCCTAGCTTGGTTGGCAAAATGACTTGCTTGATGAGTAAAATAAGAACTAGACACCAATATCTTTCCAATTAGCTATCATGAGCTCAATTTGGAGTTAAGGAACACCTTCACTAGTTGACTGCAACAGCACTCTGCCTTGAGGCAGCCTCACTGGGCACATTTTGACCAGTCTTGGAAGATTTGATTTTTGACAGCGAAAATGAACTCCAAATTGAAAAATTCTAGTTGGGTTGGAAATTAGACTCAAAGACCTTTCCAACGAGCTATCCAACAGCTAATTTGGACACCGGGAAGGCCTCCAAAAGGCTCCTACAAAAAGTCGCGGCGCACAGAGGGAGCGCGGCGCACTCAGAGAAATTTTCTAGTGTAAATTTACACTGGTGCGGCGCACATGGGAGGCGCGGTGTATAGGGCTAAAAGGCTTGAATTTGATTGAATTCTTCCTCCAAAATTGCAATTTTTTCATTCCACAAAGTTTCCGCAAGCAAACAAGGTTATTGTGCATATCAAGGTCATAGAGAAATAGTGCAAAGTCATTGGGAGAGCAAAGCGTGTGTTTAAGAGTAAGTTGGAGGTAGTTTCTAGCCCGTAGCACACACACTGAGGGGCGAACTGCACATAGAGCCACCCCGTAGTGTAAAATTTCAACGGGCGCGACACAGACCCACCAAGGCCTGAAACCGTGCCAAATCGCCTCAAATTGTTTGTGAAACCCCTCAAATTGACAAGTAGGCTCTATGTCATGACTTGTTCATCAAAGTTTATGGATGATATGGTGGTTTATGGCTATGTTTGAATGCAACAAAACTCATAAAATCAACCACAAGAAAACACCAAAGGCCATTGTTGCTAGGGTTGCATAACTATGGTATTGAGGCCAAGGTTCCATTTTCACCCACCATTTTTCCCTCACCTACCATTTTTCCCTATCCTCCCTTCCTCATTTTTCCTATTATCCCTACCATAAAACACTACCAAACTCTATTCCCTTTCCCCTCCTCTTATTTGTCAAAATAACACCCCAAAACCCTACCTTGTCAAAACCCCAAAAAACCCTACCCTATCAAATACCCAAACCCCCAACATATCCCTAAACAAACTTCTCCCCATAACCCCTATTCCCATCACATTACTCCCCTCCTAATACTCCCTTTTTCATTGTTCCCCTTGGTGACAGATATCACAAGAGCACCCAACTTCACACCATCGTCAAAGGGAAACCTAAGTACAGTACACAAAACAGACATGGCATCAGAGGATTCATCAGAGCGTGAGATAGGTGGTCCTTCTCATCAGTATGAGCGCCATGAGACCACTACTATCCCAATATTCGTTGCATATCAGAGAGGCAGTAGGCACTTGTTTGCAGTAGCAAAGTGAGTGTTATCTCCACCCAAGGTGGAAGGGGCCTCGCTTTTGGCATCGACTACATAGGTACAGGACAAGGGAAAGAGGCCCATGCATGACGAGGGGCCATCAGGTGAACAGGAGGCCGACTTCATCCTCATTCAGGATGATGATGCAGATGTGGAGAGTGCTAGACTTAGGATGACCATCCAGGAGCAACACACAGAGATCCAAGACTTTCACTCAATTTGGAGAAGGAAAAATGGATCATCAGGTATTTGGAGCATAGAAACTAGTAGCTTGAGGACTAGCATGAGATCATGGAGCTGCAAAACATCCATGGGAATCGACAAGCTACCTAATAAAGGAGGATCGAGCTCACTACCTTGGAGCAAGAGATCAACAATGACCGTGAGTCTTGGCTCGAGTGGATCAACATACACCTAGAAGACTGCTAGAGAAGGCCGACAGAGACAAAACCATATTGAGGAGGATGGTTTATCATTACAGGGCACTGAACATGAGTGCAAAGGCTCAGATAAGGAGCTTGAAGGAAAAATTAAGCAAAGCAACAAAAGAGGCAAAAGAGGCAAAAGAGCAAGATCAGCTTCGAATCTTGGCTGAATCTTTTGTGGCCCAGCATAGTGCCTCTTAGAGAACCTCCAGCCCAAATTTCAAGAAATTTGGGACAATTTTGGTCACATGGAAATTTTTTGGTCACAAACACAGGGTTTTTCTCCCTGTGCGCCGCACCACTAGCGTGACACATAGGATTGGGATCTCCAAATGACAAATGACTTGCATTTTTGGATTCAGCATGCAAAATCACAACTATTGGTGCTTGGACAAGAAATTTGGGCATGATTTGAGTCTCCAGGAGGCTAAAAACACCCAAAAAATGGCCTCTCTGCCCTTGTTTTGACACACAAGAAGCAGTCTTGGGAGAATGAAGATTTGGAGGGGAAAATAAGTACCAAATTCAAAAATTCCACTTGGGTTGGAAAGTAGATAGGACAGGATTTCCAACAAGCACACTTGGGCACATTTTGGACTCCTGCAGTTGCCTCAAAATAGGCCCCAAAGTGGCACGGTGCATATAGAATTTGGTGCGGCACATATAGAAAAAAGGCCAATTTCACCTCCATTTCGCGAAATTTTGATTCGTGAGTTCTCCGAAGTGGGCCCTCTCATCTACACTTCACTTTTTCGGCACCTAAGGTGGAATTTAAAGTATTTTCACTCCAGATTGGCTTCTATCCAAGTGGCAAAGGAAGGCAAACAGTCACCCCAAGCCATTTGTCATGTTTGTAACGCTGCACCTGTAGCTAATGGTTAGATTTCCACCTCCATTTTTTAATGATTCGAGTAACTCCCCAACCCTTGAGAGTTCTATCTCTTCATGGCACATTCTATATATTCATAGTTCATTTCATATTCATTTCTAGTGAAATTTTCTAAGTTAGATAAGTTAGAATTCAATTTTATTGCTCTGCCTGTGGGAAAATTTCATGTTCAGTGTTCTTTCTTCTTGCTGAAAAGGATTTATGTACTTATGCCCTTTTCACTCTCCTAATCAATCAATCCATTCCGCGTTACTTCAAAATAAATTGCTAGACTTTCCGCCTGCCTTGCCTCACGAATTAATCTGTGCCTTTGTATTTCATCCTCTGGTCATTGCGTTTTGTTGGTCCCATACCATCCCAGAAACACAGTCATTCATAAAAATCGTTTCTTGCATCCATATTCACTTACTAGCCTAAGATAAATATTTCACTGTAAGTCATCTCAGGCCATATTGTTTATCTATTCACTGAGTGTGACTCGGAGAGAGCCCTGTTCTAGTAGGGCTAGCTACCAGACTGAGCATGGTTTGTGGTTACCCTGAATTTTGCCTTCCTTCAGCCTAAGGCAGATTTAGGTGCTAACACTTATAACCACACTTGTGTTGATGTCGAAAACCCAATACTAGAAAGCAAGATAATGACCAAAGACTCTTAGTTGGTTTCACTACATGATGGCTCTTATATTCTTAAATAGTTCACGTTCCCTATATTTGACCTATCCAAGTAAGGAATTAAGGAGTTTATAAATAGGTTCATATCATATCAAAAAATTAATTACAAGTCATAGGCATGCGCCATGGAATGCAATAAAAGAAATTACGAATCATCTACAAATTTCACACTCAATTCAAATTTTTTTTCATCTAATTATGAGCCTTTTCTAGACCATTATGAATTTATGCTCAATTATTAGTTTCTCCTAGATTATAAAATATTCAATATTTCATAATTATAAATTGTGATGAAATAATTGTGCTTTTTTTTCCTCAATTATGTAATTTTATCCTCATAACATGTAATAACATCCTTGAAAGGTCTATGGTGGTAAATATAGGTATAACCATTGCCCCCAATGTAGGAGGTCAAAAGAGGAATTGATGATCAAAATATATTAAATATATGGGAGTGTGGCTTAAGGAAGGAGATCATGGATCAAGGAACTATCAAGTACCTACAAATTGACATTAGCCATTCATCTATGTAGATCAAAACATGGTAGGAGTACCCATCCCCAAATGTATGAAAAATAATAGATGCCAACAAAATACACTATAGATGCATGAAATGATATGCAAGACCATGTCCATGAAAATGTAAATATTGGTTCCATGTAATATAGTAGATCATATCCATGCTAAGATACTTAAATGTAGATTTATGTCTAAACTATAAACAAATGTGGATATTCCATTAGATTAGTTTTTTCACAAAAAAATCATATGATATTCTAAACTTTTAAATTTTGTAGATTTATTTTCTCTAAATTCCAAATTAGTTAGTTACTAAATTTGTTTGAATTTGTGAAAAATGTGAAAAATAGAAAAAATAAAAACATAAAAACATAAAAACACCATCCATATAAATGAACAAAATATTTATCTAAACAAACTCAATATGAAATTAATCCATATAAAATAATCAAATCTAAATCAGCGTTATTATATTTATTAAATTAGACCATTAAAAATTAAAATGAAGTCCTTTTAATTTATAATAAGTAATAATTATTACTATTCATATTCAAATTTTAAATTTTATACTTATCATTGTATTCATTTAATTTATTTTACATTTATTATTTAATTTATTTTTCGGTTTCATTCCCGAAATCCCATATGAATGAAAAGTACCCCACCAAAATAACGCCTAATAGCCAAAATGCTGTTGAAAGGATAATGTGGAACCTTATAAAATCAACCATTGGGTGAAAAGGTCGTGTTTGCCATTATCATAGAATGGAAAAATCAGGGGATTCAATGCATTAGGCGGCATTTAAGTGGGGTTATAAATATGTTCGATGTAAATTTGTGCATTAAGATTACTTCCCAAAAGAAAGAATCATTAGAAAGTTGAAAAGTTGAAGAAAGACTTTCCCTCACAAGCACTGATACAAAATGGCATACAAGCACTGATTGATTTCAATTTAATGTTTGTAGATCTTGTTATTAGAAGGAAAAGATACACAATTTGGTTGCGCACGCTGTTAAATACAAAAACCACTCTAATTCATGCAAAGTTTCATTATAATAGAAAAAGTTGGAAAGTAGGTCAGTACCCTTCATTAATATATTTACTTCAATTTACAAAGGGTTGTCGTTATGAAATAAATATAATATTTAGTATTGTTGTTTAGTAATTATATTTTATGGAAAGAGTAATTGATAGTAGAAGTATAAAAATTCTTCTCATATTTATGTTAAAAATTATAATTTGCAAGGTTTCATTTTGTAAGCAACATTATAATAGTTTAGATCTTTTTCAACTTTTGAATTTAG
Source organism: Pinus taeda (assembly GCA_000404065.3). Classification (NCBI taxonomy): domain Eukaryota; kingdom Viridiplantae; phylum Streptophyta; class Pinopsida; order Pinales; family Pinaceae; genus Pinus; species Pinus taeda. The sequence continues at coordinate 3,920 of APFE030551872.1, read as the reverse complement.
GTTTCTACTTTAGAGAATTAAAACAAATTTTCAAAATATTAAAACAAATAAAATTGTTAAAGTTTTTAAGTAGGGAGATTTTTATAGTTGAATTCACAAAGTTAAGATTTAATAACTGTTTAGTTAAAACAGTAAAATTTCTATTTTGCATTAAAATAATTTATAAAAAAAATTACACAACAGATGACGTCAATTTTCTTTTGTTTGTTGTCTATATCCTTAAATAATTAATGCATCTACAAATTAAAATAAGTCTTTATCTTGCATTATTTGACAACTTGATGTTCCAAGGCCTTATATGACTCTTAGACAAGTTGCTCATAAGATCAAGCTAGCTATTAAAGGCAGGTAAAAATGTTTCAAAATAGAAATCTATATAATATTAAAGGAACACATAATTACTTATGAAAAGACATGTTGACTTAGGGGCATACCAAAGATCTATAAAGATTTATAATGGAAGGAACATTGCTTTTTCTTGAAGTATGTTGTTAGTAAAGGAATAGTTAAGTTTTAGGTATTTTATATTTTTATGAAAATAGAAATAGAAAATATTTATAAGTATTGGGAGACTTTAAGTTATTATAGATTAGGTAGACAATAAATGTAAAATTGAGAGTATAATATCAATTCCAATTGGAAATAAAATTATGAAAGTATGTATATATATATCTATATATAATTCAACTCAAATGTTGATGATCTATATAAAGAAAGTGTATTAATGTTGGAAGGGACTCAAATGCAGCAATAGTTTAGAGGAAGAACTTAGATTTCATTTTCAAAAATATTTTTATATTGATATAGGATGTGAAAGAAAATCACAAATGTGTTTGTTGAATTTTTTTTTCTAGTTGTTGCAATAGCATTGGAGTCGCAATAGTAACGCTTAAAAGAGATTTTAGTAAAGATTTCACGTTATAACTTACAAATATTTTATTTGCGTAGTGACATAAT